>JBBPDI010000022.1:5602801-5625516 GCA_037974545.1 Cucumis variabilis
ATCATTGGAGAGAGGATCCTTTGATAAAAGAAGTGCAGATTAGGTGTGGATGTTTTTTAGTGCTCTTTCACTTCTGGAGAGTCTGATTTGGATATTGAGAAAATTTTCTTCATGATATTTGACTGATCTAAATATTGTTGGGTATCATGGATTGTTGTTGTTTTTCTAATATTTGATATTATTTGTACCATGTTAGGCCCAAGATCTATGTTGAAGATGTTACTTAATGCTTAAGGAGGTTTATTATAATTCCACAAAGGTAAACGTGACTTAAATATTATTGAAATATATGTAACGCACGAGATTAGAAGGGAGACATGAATGTACCGATACCACATCTGAATGAGAGGGATCTTGAGGACATGAAAGTAATGTTAAGAAAGACTTAAAAGAATTAAAAGTTAATACCTATACCAATAAGGTGCACCTTCCTTTTCGGTGGCTCGATCATAAGAACATCAAAGTTAAGCATGCGTAGCTTGGAGTAATTCTATGTTGGGTGACCTCTTGGAAATTTTCCTAGGATGCATGTGAGTGAGGACAAAACATGCTGAAAGGACTCGTGTTGGTTTGTGGGGATAACTTTCAGCTTTAATATAAGACTTTAAGGATAGTAAGGATGATGTCGCTAGGTCGCAGGGGATGTAGGGGAATGTCGGAGATTTGAATTCCAAATTGTGGTCTGAATCCTGGGTTTGGGGGTGTTACAATATATCTCATTCTTCCTCCGTAGCATTGACCAAAATTTTGTCCTAAAGCAGCCAACACAAATTTGAATGAGCCAATAGTTATTGAGGTAGAACTATTGTCACACCATTATCTTTCTGTAGCTTCTGCATAAATTTGATAGAAACGTTAAGCATGAGTTAGAAAGTTGAAATCTAACAGTAAAATAAGATTTCAGAATCAAGCATGAGAGCACAAGATCAAAATGCAGCTCACGGATTTTCGGATTGACTCTTGTTGCAATTTCAATCTTATGTGATTGGCATTTAATTATTCTAAGCTTGTGTAAAACTACTGAAGCAGTCAAAAACTCACTATCGTTCATCAAACTCTCATCTATAAGTGTTTTCTTTAGATGATTCTGGTAGCTCTTTTGATGAGGAACAAAACTGTGGAACAGAAAAAGAAGTTTTGCTGGTGGATGGTTTCTTAGATGATGAAGATTCAGCAGTAGAGCATAAATCATCATCAGCTTTCGTCGTTGTGAGTATTATACTGAAATTCTCCTTTCTCTACCTTTGCTTTAGGTCGTTTCCTACTCAATGGATTATTATTAACCTTTGAATTTTGAATTGTTGTACCTTTTGGTCATTAGAAGAATTAGTAGCACATGTTTTTGCTGCTGCAGCAACATTGTAGTACCTACAGATTGAACTTTGTCTGCATTATCCATAACAACTTCATTTATTCCATTTGAGTTTGCCCCAGCAGCTGCTTCAATTTCCTGCATTTTGATTATGGCTTCTGTCAATCGATTAGTAGCCAAATCTAACTCAACTATTGGTGTCGGATAGTTTAAACCTAATTCAACTCCTGCAGCTTGTAGGACATTCTGAGGTGCATCCCAAGGGTGATGAATCCATTCAGTTGGCATTCATGCTAGCTCAAGCAGCCAATGCCTAATATATTCTCCATCTGGATCATATGTTAGCTATGGTTTCTTTGATCGCAATGATAATATTTTTTTTTATTTTCCTCTTAGTTATTTGATCTCAATGGTATTTTTTTTTATTTTCCTACTGAGCTGTCTTTTGAGGATCAGGTGATAATATATACATACATACACACATATATAACTATATTGTTATTTACCAAAGTTAATTATAATTAGTTGTCACATTTTTGTGTTAATTTTAGTGCAGAAAATGATGGTGTTAAATATCATAATAAAAATAAGAAATAAAATAATAAACTTGATGATTTTGTTGAAGACATTTGTTTTTGTTGAACTCTGTTTTTCTTATTAAACATTGTTAGTTTGATGAATTTTTGATTCTGATGAGAGCAAGTTCCATTATGATTTGGACTCTATTTCTTATTAAACTTGTGATGTTTAAAATGAATTTTGCAGGTCAGGAACAGAATTATTAAGAAAAGAATTCATGTCAGAGTCGAGCATGTGCAACCTTCTCGATACATCGAAGAATTTTGTTTAAGGAAAGTGAAGAATGACGAGCTAAATGCCAAAACCAAGGCCAAAGTCGCAGCACTCAAGAGGCAATCGAAAGGCCCCAAACCAGGGTTCATGGTTGAAGGTGCTTTAATAGAGACTGTGACTCCCATTTCATACAATGTGGTTAAAGATCTCAAGGGTGGCTATTAGAATTTTCTCCTCTTTGAACTTTTTCCTTGTTTTGTCAGTCTTATTTTTGTTTGATCTTGAAACTGCTTGAATAGTACAATTTTCTCAGTATGCTTCTAAATTTTGGATACCAAACTTCTGGAGTTGAATTGTTTCTTAGTTTCTGGTTTGGGTCACTAACATAAAAAGCAGTGTTGTTTTAGCTTATTCAAAGTAAATTTTGTTGTGTGATATTATTGTTCTTATTGTTTTCATATATCCATATTTCTTAAAGCTGACTAACCTTTCAATTCTTAATCATCATTAAATTTTGATAACAAAAACGTTTTTTGAGTTTCAAACTTGTTTACACTTTGATATTACTCGTGACAGAGAATGCTTTGACTGATTTTGATAACACCTTTTCGAACGTAATAAAAAACGCTACAAAAAAGTCTTTTATAACATTTTTCCAATGTTATTAAAACGTTATTGAAATATTTTGATAGCAATTTTTCAATGTTATTAAAATAAGTATTGAAACGTTTTGATAACGCTTTTAGAACACAATAAAAAACGCTATAAACTGTCTTTTATAGCATTTTTTCAATGTTATTGAAACGCTATTGAATCATTTTAATAATGATTTTTCCAACGCAATAAAAAACACAACTCAATTTTCAATAACATTTTTTTCATGTTATAAAAAATATTTATAACATTTTATATGTGCTATTAATAGAGACGTATTATAGCATTTTGCATAGCGTTGTGAAAACGTTATCAAAAGTCATGAACTTTCAATAACATTGGCTATGACAGCGTTTCAAAAATGCTATCAAAAATCAACAATAGCATTTTTTTGATGCTATCGTAACTGATATTTCTTGTAGTGCCCCCGAACTCACTCCATGATCAAACTACCCCATAATAACTCAACCTCTCAACTTTGACTATTTCTACAAATGTAACGACAATAGAAACTCAATATACAAACTCCTTACACAAACACACATCGGCAAGCCATCCAATGTAACAATTACATTGAAAACTTTCAAGTGACGTTTAAGCCCCCATCAATTTCACTCCATGATCAAACTACCTCATAACAACTCAACCTATAAGGATGAAAAAAGTAAGTTCAACTAAAGGCTACCATAACTACAAGATAGCCATAATCAATCATTAGAATGCAAAAATTAGTTTTAACTAAAGGCTACCAGAACTATAGGATAACCATAACCAATAATCAGAATGCAAAAGCTAAGTTTAACTAAAGGCTATCATAATTATCGGATAGCCAAAACCAATCATTTAAAATAAATTTATCTATCCTCAATAAAAAAAAACAATTAGAAATTTCGGGAATACGTACCTTAACTTCAAGGTCCTATTTGTGCTCGTGTCAGTTCTTCAATAATTTTTTTTTATTTCTTCCATTTTTCAAGTCTACATCTCTGACCTTCATTTTTGTTCTTCAATCATATTTCATAGTTTTTGAACCTTCTTATCATGCATTTCTTAAGAAACCAAACTCGATGAACTTTCTTGACTTGAGTTTGGGGTCCCAACCAAGATCTTTTGAATAGTCCAATCGTCTATCAAAAATTGTCTAACATATTTTATCCTCGAATAGTGGTTGACAACCTTCAAGAGGATACGGATAGTAATTCCATCATTTGATTCTGCACACAAATAGTTAAGTCATGCATTCAATTAAACTAGAAAATAAATCACAATACCTAATAACCTTACACAAATAGTTACTTGATTCATGAGTTGGCCACTCTTATTGGTGTGCGTTTCTTTCAATAGCTCCACATGTCCCACTGGTTGACCTCGTTGTTCACTAAACTCACATTGTCGCTATAAGAATAACTTGGACCTGCTACTGTGATTGTATAGTTGTTTCACTCTATTCGTCTTGTTGGTCCTTGATTGCTCTTACATGCAAACACAAAAAATGATACATGAAGTAACATTAAAAGATGTACATGATACATGATGCTCCTACTTAAGTACTTATAACATAATCAATATACATTAATTAATGTAAATTACCTAAAATTTTGTACTCCTATAGTGATCGCAAAGGAAGTGTTAATCTTCCAAACAATTCTTCAATATGGTAGGTGGTTTGGTATAGGCGTGCTCAGAGTCCCACATTTCTTGAAATGTCTATGCAAATCTCCTCTATGTTCTTTGAAAGGATGTTAAGATTTGATGTTCAATGAATCTATGAAGTGCATGATCTGTGAAATTAAGCATGAAATAACACTACAAAGAAAAGAACATATGAATTAGACTTTTGTGTATGTAGGTCAGGATGTAAACTAATAAACTCACTTGTAAAGAGCGTTTAACATTCTTAATATATTCCAGTGGAACAGTAGCAAATTTAATGTCACACTTGAAGGGATGAAAGCCTAGGGATGCAAAAAATTTTACAGATGATGGAAACGGTAGACATGTGCAACAAAAAAAGAAACAAGCTTTACTCTAATTTCAACTAAACACTTAAGTAATTAACATGTATTACAACTCTAACTAAAACAAAGATAGTGTTAAAATAAAAACTCACCTTTGATGCTTTTGTTTTCTTGTAATCTCCTCACGAACTAGAAGTCAGGACTACCACTAGTGTTGACCCGTTATTCTTGAAACTTGGAATCAAGCTGTGGGACTCCAATGGTGGAGGAAAAAACAAAGAGAGAGATGGTACTTTTAGGAGGAACCTCACTTTAGATCTTTGTTGAGAGTAAAAATAAAAGAGATCTTGGATTTTTTTGTAATTCTTAATTACATAATTAATTCTCACCATTTTAGAAACTAAGAGACCTTTCACCTTTGTAAAAAATCTCTTTACAAGCAAACTACATGCAAGAACTTTCCTATCTCACCACTTGGCATTCTACTAATTATTAGTGGGATAGGTGTCTTGTATGCAATAATCATCTTGCATATGATAAGCTTTCCAAATCTCAACAAGTGTTATTATTTAAATTAGTTTAAAGGCAATATGGTAATTTAACATTTAAATCAAATTCAAAGTTTGACCTTTTTTTGAAATCTAAAGTTAATATTTTTATTTTTTTCCATTTTGTCTGTCTTGACTAATTTTGATCTCCAAGCATGTATCTATAATCATTTCTCTAAAATTCAAATCACATTTGAATATAAAGTCAGTCAAAGTTTGACTTTTCAAAGTCAAAAGTTAACATTTTAACTTTTCACAACTTTGACTATTTTCATCAATTTCGAGCTTCCGAATATGAATCAATATTCATGTTTTGAACATTCAAATCACGTTAAACATGAAACTCTATCTTAAATTTATAACTAATGACTATATCAAATATATTCGTCAGTTTCTCTCTCTTTACCTAATTTGAACAATTTGAATTATTCCATCATAATGTTCTAAGTTGACTCTTAGTGAGCTAACGGAGGAACCTAATGAACCTATAGATCATGGGCTCCAACAATTCGAGATTAACTGGCTAAGCTCTTTTAGATCAAGTTAATCAACCTTCGTTAACTAATAGGTCATTCCACTAAAGTCTCGTAGTTGCATTCCCTTCACTATAGATATATTTCGTCCATGTCATATAACCATGATAAGTAAGTTAATCCTTTACAATTTGTTTATAACCTGGGCAGGGTCAAAGTACCGTTGTACCCTCAAGACTACATCTTGCTCCTTAAGTTCCATTGATCCACTATTGAACAATTAGTTTAAGGTTGTAACGACCCAACTTTTGGAACTAGACCGTGGTCATTACTTTAAAAGAGAAACACCTTTTTCTTTAATCATAAGTCTTAATAAAATTCATCAAATCAAATAACATCAAAATCTTTGTTTAGGTCCTATTTCAATCAACCAAAATTTTGAAAATACAGTTTGCAAAACAAAAATTCATAACATCTGTTAAATCCCAAACATTTTCTAAACAGTCTCAATTCTTAAAAAAAACAAAGAAACGTAAGCGGAAGCATTTTCAAGCGACAATCCCTATGACAATCACGCCTCCTTCTTGCCTCTCACCGATCTGCCTCCTTTGTTATCTTTGCCTGAAAAATTAAACATAAAAAGGGTGAGTACAACATACTCAGCAAGGGACCCATTACTGGTCCCGTTAGGGGAAAAATAAATTATTAGCTCACTAATGGTGTACCCTGCACAGTCACAGTCACAGTCTTGTGTTTTCGTAGGATACACATAATCAGTCTAGTGCTTCCGAAGGATGCACATATCAGTCTAGTGTTCTGCAGAAATACATATCAGTCAAATAATCCCGTAGGATACAAAATGTGGTGATCCCGTAGGACACCTGCAAGGTACTACCCAATAGGACAACTAATAATTTTTCCCCTCAGTCCAATCTTTCAGCTTAACAGTCTTTCTTAATGCAGTTGAACATTTTCATTATATAACACTTATCATAACCTCTAACAGTCACCTTATTCTAATTTGGCCAGTCAGAACTTATCAGTACATCAGTCAACAATTAAATAGTCACAACAACCCTCTCAGTCTACAAGTGTACAACCATACCGTGTACTTAGTTTAAATGAACCCAACAGTAAAAATATATCATGCATTTAGTCTAAATAAAGAGAAACAACCCAACAGTAACAATATATCATGCATTCAGTCTAAATAAAGAGAAACTCACCATTTCAAATCTATCCCCTATCAGAAACATCAACGAGTTACAATAAATCAACATCCGTATGAGAAATATATACATAATCTAGTCAGTCACTACAAGCACGCAAACCCAGTCTACACCAATCCATACATAAATACCAATACCTTCAAGTACCCAGACCACATTCAACCATACATAGTTATATGTATTTTTCTTAATCGAACATAACATAAAATACCTTAAGCTTACATCCATAAATATGTCACAACCATTATCCTCTCTCAATTCAGATATAACATCACCATTCATCACAATCAAGCTATAAGTGAGTCCAGTAGAAAGTCCCTTACCTCACTTTCATGGCAGTTCTTCAGTTCAACTATACCCAATAAATCAAGTCCTAAACATAAACAAACATAATATCAACATCTTTCTAAATAATCTCACACATTCAATTTACCCTATAAGTAGATTCCATAACTTACCCAAAAGTACAGAATCGAATTCCAACGAAGCTCAATTCCAACACCCAAGGATCCTAACGCTGAAACACCAATATCGCCTTCAAGAATAAACACCAATTCGACCCATCAAACAACATCCATCTCAATGTAAATACAATGCAAAACTTTATAATTACCCATCAGTTTTATCCTTACCAACAAACTTACAAAAAAATCGGCGGCAACGGCGTTTGCAGGAAACACAAGTACAAACGTGCAGCCGAATTTGGCATGAAGCAACCCAAAACTCATGGATGGAATGTGGGAAAAAAAATTAAGTTCACGATGGAAGATCTGTGCGGACAGAGAAGCAACGGTCAGGCCTCACGAACGAAGACCGACATGGATCTGGGCGGTCATGGCACTACAGACGACTTGAGTTATCGGAGAGAGGCGCGTGCGACAGTCACGACTTCATGACCTTCACGAACGGCCGGTAGCTGGGCCTCATCGGTCGAAGAGGAAAAGAGAAAAGAATGGGTTGTGGTGGTTCGGAATGACTCACAGCGGCGTGAAAAAGGGACATGGCAGAGATGTAACATCGAGATTCGAGCGGTGAGGTTAAGGAGATGGTCGGTCGGTCACTTGCAGACGGTGAATGAAAACAAAATGGAGAAGATCAGTTGGCCGACGGCTATGGTTAGGGTAGGAAGGAGAAAAGAAAAAATGGAGGGGGGTGGTGCGTGCGGGGAAGAAGAAGAAGAAGGGAAGGGAAATTTTAATTCCCTTTTTCTTTTTTTTTTTATTTGAATAATAATAATAATTAATAAAAATATATTATTATTATTATTATATTCATTCCAATCTCCTTTTTTTCCTCCAAAACTTCTCTTCTTTCTCAATATAAAAATTTTATTTTCCACCCTAAGTGTACTAATTTAATTCTTAAGAAAAAGTAATTAAAATAAATACCTTAGGGCTCAGGATGTTACATTGTGGGTTATATTACCAAATTGTACAGTTTGTAGTTTTTTTCAATTTTTTTATTTATTATACTTTAATTAATTAAATTAATATTATATAGTTTAAAATTAGTCTATTTTGCTATTTAATTTGTTATTATCTGTGATGTTTGATTAAATTAATTATATGCATAATGAATGTCATATAGTTTAAAATTTCACTTTAGGATTATAATTATCATGCATCATTCTTAAATATAAGTGTTATATTTTAGTTACATGATTTTCTAAGCATATTCATACATTTTTATATATTATAAATGTTATAATATATGGTATTAAAGCATTATTTTGAATTTCATAAGTTATTTAAAGTATGTTGATATTTAAAATATATGAAATTGGATAAGCATGATGCATGACATTACTTAGTTAAATATAATTTGTTATATTTAAATAAATGTTTTGTGTATGCTTGGTTGATTCTCATGATTTTTTTATATAAGTGTTGTATTAATTAAGATGAAAATCAACTTGCATTGAACATAATACATCCATAGTTTAATATAATTGTTATATAAAAATAATGTTTTGCATGTTGCATGGTTTATTATTTAATTAAATTTTTTTTCATTAATTAAACCATAGTATGCATATTATAGGAGTAAATAATTAATTTCATAATTGTTATGAAATTTGAGAATTAGAAATCGTCAACCTATAATAAAGAGTTGAATGCAAACATAGGATCTTAAGATTAATTTGATTTAATTTTAAATTGTTTAAAATTAAATAGACCTAAGATCACATTAATTCTAATAGGAATAAAATTATATCTTATTTTATTTTAATAAAACTAAGCAGGACAACGAGATTTAAGGTTAGAAGGGAACTCCACTGGTAAAGTTTTTTCTAAGGCTGGGGGTACTTAATTTAGGAGTGGAGTAGCTGATCACCCTTCAGTGGTTGTTGCTCTAAACTTTTGAAGTATCGTTGCAAAAACTAAATCATTTGTTTGATTAGGGTTTTTCTGATTGCTTATTTTTGCTAAATTGATTGGAATATTTTGTGTAATGGATTAAGACAAAGATAACTAATACAGTTAATTAGTTATTTTAGCATGTCTTCTTCAATCATTCAACTACTTAAAAACAAAATAATTAACTGGTAAAAATTATGCGACGTGGAAGTCAAACCTGAATATGATTATGGTTATTGATGATCTACACTTCGTCTTACTGGAGGAATTTTCTACTTCCCTTTCTCGAAATGCATCTCAGAATGTCAGGGATGCATATAACTGTTGGACAAAGGCCAATGACATGACTCGCGTCTATCTCTTGGAAACACGAGACTATGGTCACTGCACGTCAGATCATGCACTCCTTCCAAGAGATGTTTAAGAAGAATAAAAAAGAAGGTAAATATGATTTACTTCTCTTAGAAACATGTTTAGTGGAAAATAACCAAAATACCTGGATACTTGATTCAAGAGTCACTATTCATGTTTGCTTTTCTTTATAGGAAACTAGTTCCTTTAAGCAGCTGGAGGAGGTTGAGATGGCACTAAAAAATAAAATGGGAGATGTCAGTTTAGCTCGTGCAGTGGGAGATGTTATGTTATCTGTAAAAAATAGATTCTTTTTTTTAGAAATCTTGTACATAGTTCCTAAGATTAAAAGAAATCTTATGTCTATTTCTTGATTTATTGAACAACCATATAAGGTACCATTTTCTTTAAATGAAGCGTTCATTTCTAAAAATTGTGTAAGTATTTGTTCAGCTAAGCTTGAAGACAACTTGTATGTATTAGGACCTAACGATGCAAAAACAATTTTAAATCATGGTATGTTTAAATCTGCTAATACTCAAAATAAAAGGCAAAGAATTTCTCCTAATAATAATACATATCTTTGGCATTTAAGATTTGGTTACATTAATCTCTATAGGATCGGAAGATTGATAAAGAATGGACTTCTAAGATAGTTAGAAGATGATTCATTGTCTCCATGTGAATCTGGTCTTAAAGGAAAGATAACTAAAAGACCATTTTACTGGGAAAGGTTATAGAGCCATAGAGCCCCTAGAACTTATACATCCAAACCACGATGGTTCAATAAATGTATAATCTAGAGAAGGTTTTGAATACTTCATTTCTTTTATAGATGATTATTCAAGGTATGGTTATTTTATACTTAATGAGGTATAAGTCTGAAGCTCTTGAAAAGTTCAAGGAGTATAATGCTGAAGTTGAAAATCTATCAAGTACAAAGATGACAATACTTCAATTTGATCAAGGTGGAGAGTACATGAATTTGAGATTCCATAACTATATGATTGAACATAGAATCCAATCCTAACTCTTGGCACCTTGTACACCTTAATAAAATGGAGTATCAGAAAGGAGAAATAGAACCTTATTAGACATGGTTCATTCAATTATGAGCTATGCTCAATTGCCTAGCTCGTTTTGGAGGCATGCAGTAGAGACTACAGTTCATAACTTGAACGATGTTCTCTCGAAGAATGTTTTTGAAACAACTTTTGAGATATGGAGAGGACATAAACCTAGTTTAGGTCACTTTAGAATTTGGGATTGTCCATCACGTGTGTTAATGACAAATCTTAAGAAGTTGGAACCCCGTATAAGGTTATGCCAATTTGGTTGTTACCCTAAAGAAATGAGAAGTGGCCTATTCTTCGATCCACAAGAAAATGAAATGTTTGTCTCAATAAATGGTACTTTATTAGAAGAAGATCACATGAGAGATCATAAACCGCAAAGCAAATTAGGATTAAGTGAAGCTATTGATGAATCAAAAAAGGTGGTTGATATTGAAGCTGGTCCCTCATAAAGAGTTGATGAAACTAACACATCAGGTCAGTCTCATCCTTCTCAATGGTTGAGAATGCCTCGACATAGTGGGAGAATTGTGTCACAACCTAATGGTTACTTAAGTTTATCTAAAACTCAGATTAAATGTCATACTAGATGATGGCATTAAGGATCCATTGTTCTATAAACAGGAAATAAATGATGCAGACAAGGACCAATGGGTCAAAGCAATGGACCTTGAAATAGAGTATATGTACTTCAATTTAGTGTGGGAGCTTGTAGATCTACCTAAAGTGGTGAAACCTATAGACACAGAGAAAGAGAGATTTAGCTAGAAAGGTGCAGACCTTCAAAGCTTGCTAAAGAGAGATTTTGTTTGTTTTCTAAATGACAATATTGAAGAGACTATCTTTATTTCTCAGCCCCCGAGCGGTTCATAACCAAAGGTCAGGAGTAAAAAGTTTTCAAACTTAATTGATCTATTTATGGGTTGAAACAAACATCTAGATCTTGAAACATTAAATTTAATACCACTATCAAATCTTACGATTTTAATAAAAACATTGATGAACCTTGTGTATACAAGAAAATCAACAAAGGTAAAGTATCTTTATTAGTACTTGATGTAGATGATATCCTTCTCATTGAAAATGATGTAGGATACCTAACTAACGTTAAAACTAGGCTAGCAGCCCAATTCTAAATGAAAGACTTAAGAGAGGCACAATATGTTCTTGGGATCCAAATCATAAGGATCGTAATAACAAAATGCTAACACTGTCTCGGGCAACCTATATCGACAAAATATTGGTTCGATGTTTACTGTAGAAATTTAAGAAGGATTTATTACCTTTCAGATAAGAGGTTCACTTGTTTAAGGAACAATATCTTAAGACGCCAAAAAAAGTTAAGGATATGAGATGTATTCCCTATCCCTCTACTATGGGAAGCTGAATGAATGTTATGCTTTGCCTTAGGCCAGACATTTGTTATGCAGTAGGAATAGTCAACAGATATCAGTCTAACTCATGGTTAGGCCACTTGACGGTGGTTAAAATTATTCTCAAGTATCTTAGAAAAATGAGAGACAACATGCTTGTGTATGGAGCTAAGGATTACAGGATACACTAACTCTGTTTTCAAAACCGATAAGGATTCTAGGGAATCCATGTCTGTATTAGTATTTACCCTAAACAGAGGATCTGTTGTATGACGTAGCATCAATCAATGATAAATTGCAGACTCTACTATGAAAGTTGAATACGTCGTTGCTTGTGAAGTAGCAAAAGAAGTAGTTTGGCTAAGGTATTTCCTACATGATTTCAATGTTGTTCTAAACACGAACATGCCCATCACTTTATATTGTGATAGTAGTGGGACATATTGCTGATCCATTTACGAAGACTCTCATGACTAAAGTGTTTGAGGGACATCTAAAAGTCTAGGTCTTTAAGATATGTACAGTAAGTAATCTAGGGCAAGTGGGAGATGTGTAATTGATATGAGGATGCCCTAGTTTATTATATTTGTATATATATGTTTTATGTAATATATTTATACATTTTACCATTTTCAATGCTAGAGGATTGCTTTATTATGTACATCCCATAGAGACTAGAGTTTTAGTCCAAGTGAGAGTTTGTTGAGATTGGTGTCCTAAAACTCGTAGATTATAAATATAGCTCATTAGCAATTATTAATAATGTTTTGTTATTGAAATTTCAATAAATATTATTGATTATATTATTAGTTTTTTCTTAATAACCTAAATACAATAAATTAACATCTTAAGTTGTCTGATGAGTATTAAACAATATGTTGATATACTAAGATCAATGTTCGAGATCAACTTAAATGGTCTATAGTATAGGGATAAGGCTAGGTACCTTATCCTGGTAACACTATGGATACGACTCACTTTGTATTTGATACAAACACAATGATCTTCAATGCGTTCATGTAAATAACATGCAAACGAGGATATCCCATGCAATATGTTTCTATAAGACTGAACCATAAAATAGAAACAACTAGATGTACTAGTTGAGTTTCTATTTCATTAGGATGACCTAGGTAACTTAGTCTTAATCCTGAGAGTATTATAAACTTCTGTCCGTAAGGGATTGTCCTTTGATTTGTACAGGTGAAAGTGGCCAGATCGCTGACTCAATATGCTTATCATTTTGGAGATAAGATTGAGTGGAGAGTTGGAAACATAATTACACAAGATAGAATTCACTTCTTTCCTACTTTAGGGTAAGTAGATGAGTGTTCTCTTAAATAATGTCTCTTAAACTTGAGCAAAGGGTCCTACGCTCTCTTTGGTACGAGAGGGGTTTCTATTTATTTGTTGGACCATAAACAGGTTGTTCATTAGAGGAGCATTAGTATTTAAGGACTAGTGGTAACCTAGGGGTAAAAGAGTAATTTAACCCAATTGGTATTACGAACACTCTTATAGGACTAACTTACAGTTATTGGTCTATATATGTAGACACAGTTAACAAATATTAATTAAAGTGGTTAATGAGTTTAGCTAATTAATCTAATATCGTTGCACCTTTCGATTTGTAGGGCCATTAGCTCGTAAAGGCCTAAAGGGTAATGAGAGTTATTTATGTTGGTTGTAATTTGAAATGTTCAAATTTACTTTTGGAATTAGTATAATGTATGGTGATGCATTATAATATAAAGTTTATATTTTAATTAAAATTTATTATATAAATTTAATTTTAGATATGATTCAATTTTAATTTATGAGAGATAAAATATTTGAATGAGTTCAAATATTAATTTAACGTGAATTGGATTCATATTAAAATTATTCGTTATGAGAGAAATTTATATTTGAATATGATTAAAATATTAAGTTAAATATAAGATATTTAATTTAGATAGTAATTAATTTGAAAAAAAATAAATAGTTTACTTTCATTTGATATAATTAAATTAATTTAAAACTATATGATATTGGAGAGATGTTGATTAAATATGAGTTAAATGAAATATTAATTAAATATTATTTAATTAATTGATTAATTGTTAATTAATTAGTTGATTTGAAATTTCTATTAATTTAATATTTTTTAAAAATTAATAGAATTCCATGATTCTCTCCTAATCCTTTTTCTACACCTTTTCCTACTCCATGAAGGAAAGAGAGTTATAAATATCAAATAAAAAATAATTTTCTTAAAAAAAAATAGAACTAATGATTTTGTTTTTCTGTAAAATTGTTTCTCGCTAAAAATTTTCGCATCCCAAATGGTTCTCACAAACCAATCTCATCCTAAAGGATAGGAAGGTCTCCGACAGGTGGTGTCCCTCAATTTGAAGATTTAGTAGATTCAAAGTTGTCAAACTAAGTAACTTTTTCTTTCTCTAATCTATAATTAGAAAGCATGCTTAGCCTTTAAGTTATAATAAGAAAATGAGTTTCTATATTATTTAGCCTATGTATTGGTATTTTTGGATTCCCAATTTAATTTAAGTAATGGTTCTATAAAATCTGACGTTGCCAATGGGCTTTTATCCCATTACATATGGTGTAAAAAAGAATTCACTCATATCTGCTTTAGGGTTAGTAGATAGGTTATTCTCTTAAGGACTAAATCCAAGTCTTGGAATGGGGCCCGACCCTCTCATTGGCTCGAGAGGGATTTGGATTATAGGTTGGATCTTAAAACAATTATTCAATAGTGGATTAGTAGGACTTAAGGAAGAAGATGTAGTGTCGGGGGAAAATGGTATTTTGACCCAGACGAGGTTACAAATAACCTGTGAAGGATTAACTTACTAATCACCGTTATATCAGATGGACACAAATAGATCTATATTAAGAGGAGTGCAACTATAGGACATTGGTGAAATGACCCGTTGGTTGACAAATGTTGATTAGCTCGGTCTAAAAGGGTTTAACGAGTTAATGTTGGATCGTTAGAGCTTATGATTTATAAGTCCATTAGGTTCCTCTAGTAGCTCACATAGAATTAACATAGAACAATATGTTGGAATAATTTGAATTGTTCGAATTATGCAAAGAGAGAAATCGATGAATATATGTGATAAAGTCGTTGGTTATTGGTTTGAGAAAGAGCTCTATGTTTAAATATGATTTAAATATAAAAAGTATGAATGCAAATTCATATTTGAAAGCTCAGAATTGATGGAAACGATCAAAGTTGTAAAACTTTGACCGACTTTACATTCAAATTTAAATTGCATTTATACATTCAAATCAAGTGATTACGTTCGGGATTGGACCATTACCTACTGACTATCCCTACATAGTAGCAAATGTCTAGTCTAGTACATAACACTGTGTACATTAAACTCCCAATAGCGAAAGCATAGGGAATATTTCTCATATTCTCAATATTTTGAAGTGTTTTAGGACATTATTTTTTTTAAAAAAAATGATTCCATATCTATGTAGCAACATACCTTTTTTGAAATTCTGCATTTTATATCTAAACAACATTTTGCCAAAATATAAGATGCTTGAGACATTCTACTGTTGTGTTCTTTCAGTTCCAAACAATTTGAATTTTGAGAACATGTTGATTAGTAGAATATCATCCGCATACAAAACTAAGAATGCTACAATGGAATTAACGACCTTTTTGTAAACACAAGTTCATCAATATTCTACTCAAAGCCATAAGACTTGATCACAATATCAAATCATATATTCCAGGATCTAGATGCTTGCTTAAAACCATAAATGTATTTTTGAAGTTTGCAATTCTTTTGTTCTTGACCGTTTTATCTATAAACGCCTCTAGTTGAGCCTATAGATACTCTCCTAAAGATTGCCATTAAAAAATGTTGTCTTCACATCCATCTTCCAAATTTCATATTCATAAAAAGTGGCGATGGATAAGATTATTCTAATCGACTTAAGCATGGAAACATGAGTGAAAGTTTCTTTATAGTCCACTTCCTCTCTCTAAGTATAACCATTTGCCAAAAGTCAGTCCTTAAAAGTTTGTACTTTATCTGCTTCGTCTCGTTTTCTCTTGTAGATCCATTTACAACCAATTAGTTTTACGTAACTTGGTTGATATACAAGAGTCCATACAAATTGATCATATTTTTAGTTTTGTCTTGATAATCTAAATCCAATAAACGAACATCTTATGTTGTTTGATGAGTCTTGAACAATATATAGAGACATACAGGGATCAATTTAAGATCAACTTAAACGATCTATAATATAGGGGTAAGGTTGGGTAGCTTACCGTGGTAACATTATGGATAAAGCTCACTTTATATTTCATTCAAACACAATGATCCAACGAGTTTTTGTAAGTGACATGCGAGTGATGGTATCCTGTACAATGAGTTTCCATAAGACCGAAACAAAAAATGGTACTATTTACGATAAATTATCTTTTGATTTGTACAGGTGAAAGTGACAAGATTGCCAACTCAATTTTCAAGTGGTGCCACCCAATATTGGATTTTTGACATATCTAGAGTCATCACTTGAGTAAGTGCCTCATCTGCCTCTTCTTCGTATATTTTAAGCATGATTAGCCATAAAAAAATTAGTTTCTTAATTATTTTTTGTCAATGTATTTGATATTTTTAACTCCCTTATTAAATTGAGTAATTCTTTGTGTAATTATCCAGCTACGCCAGGGGATCTTATCCCTTCACATAGCTCAGTCGGAAAGGAAGTCGGCAATAGTGCATTAGAGGAGTAATTCTCGTTGAGAAACGAAAAGGCATCGAGAGTAACTTACTTCCGAATCTAAAAATGATGACAATTAGAGCACGTTTGCAATAGGTTACGTCCGACATCCCATTCCCGTGTTGGGAGAAAGTCATTCTGACACACTGCTTACAACATCGGGCGAAGGGCATCATTCCTGATGGCTTTAGTGCGTCAAGAGATAATTTTAATATATTTCCTTTCTAATTCTTATGTTCAATTTATTTTTTATCATGAGGTACTATTTTGGGTTTCACTTTGATTTAAATTCAATAAGAAATCAGAAAGACAACTGATACAATATTATTAAAATTATTTAAATAAAAAACTATAATTTATATAATTAGAAACTAAATCCAAATATTTGAACAATTACAAATTGCTAAAAGTAATTAGATAAAAAAATCATTATCTTTTAGACACTACTGACACCATTTTCAAATAAGTTCACACTTACAATGACATGAAAATTAATTTATATATTACGAAGAACAAATTAACACTTAAAAGTTAAAAAATACGTAGCATAAGTGTTCAATGTCCTCTGTGTGCCCGACTCATTACCTCAGTCATCTTCTACATCTGTTCCACTAGTCGAGCATTTTCTTCAATTAGTCGAGCATGCAACCTCAAAGTTCTTTATTGTTTTGCAATTAATTGTTTAGCTTCTTAAAGCTAACTTTTATGTTCTTCCATCTTCAATTGCCAGCACTCAAGGCTAGCTCTTAGTTCGCTAACCTCTCTAGAGTGCATTTCTTGCGAATATAAAAATGAAGAACTGCTACAACTCTTCCAAGACATGGGCTTAGGGCCCAACCAAGACCTTTTGAGTAGTCCGATCGTCTACCTTAAATGGTCTTACATATTTAGTCCTTGAAGAGTGGTTGAGAACCTTCTAGGTGGGTTATGATGACGTGCAGAAATGACTGTTATTATACCTCTTTTTATTAGAGTAATGAGGTCAAAACACATAAGAAGATCATCAGAACGCGTGACTCATGTTGTAAAGAAATACAACTTACGTGATTTACCATATCTAAATGCAGGATAAGTGGGAAAAGAAGAAAGCAGGAAATCACCAAGAACATCTCGTGCAGAGATTACTCCTTTGACTTAATGGGTTCAATTATGTAGAATTCAACTGCAATGCATCACCGGGTCAGGCCATCGCCTATAGCTCGCTCATTATAACTCTCTACATCGCATGTTTCCATTATAGACGATGAGTCACGGGTCATGATTATAGCTTTGCTAAATGCTCTCTATGCAACTCCTCATTGCATAATACTTATGTCCTCCTTGAGTACAAGTTTTCCTACAGTTCTCCCAAGTGCAAGCGAACACTAGGTTTACCTGGGTGATCTAGGATTGAACACAGAGAATTGTTATAGACATTATTTTTATATTTCACTTACGCTAAGACTTTATGACAATTAAGTTAAAAGAATGTAACGCTAATTACACTACTTATTTACACCTCAAGCCTTATGCACAGAGAGAATTAAGCTAGGGAAGAATAAATCAAACTAACTTGTATGCATATGACAATTGAAGAATATTCTACGTGCTATTAAATGATTAGGCGTTGCGATAATCTTAACGTGTTATATTTACAAAAATGGCACATGATTAAGGTGAACTTCTCTCGGAGTGTAGAAATGCCACACTTGTTCCCCTTTCGGGATACAACTGACTATGCTTACATAGGAAAATTATATCTAGAGAACTTTACTCGTAATACTTATAGGACTTCTCATTGAAGGATGGTGACCTCTTGGTACCTATTATCCACACTTGTTCACCTTTCGAGATACAAATGTTGGAAGCTACCTCGCTAAGGTAAAGTTTTTCACCAAACTCCTCCTTAAGTGCATTAGCCTTATCCTTTCCACTTGCCCTCTCGGGTAGTTGGATATTAACACTGGCCAAGTGATAAAACTAACTCAACTAATGCGAGAAGAATTATAAGTTGAACCCCTTATTAAGAACTTATCATATCCCTTCTCCTTTAATAACACAAAGATAGACGGAAAGTTAAAAAATGGTTGATTGAAAAGGGATAAACATGCAGTTTATGTATAAAGAATATAGGCTTTCGATCACTGTACAATCTAAACAGTACATTCACTATAATGGAATAAAAAATGGACACGATAGAAGAATGGAAAATGTTATTACAAGCTTAGAGATCAACAATAATGATTATTTTCTTTTATCACGGTTGTTTAATCTTTAGGTAGCTTGTTCAAGCTCTTTTTCTCTCTGTGTATAATCTTCTCTGACCATTTGAGTCTCTCTCTCTCCTACCCTCTTTTCTTGATGAAGATGAAGTGCTTATTATAGGCTGTTTTTTTGGAAGGAAAACTCTGTTCCCCTGAGTGTGTCAGCGTTGTCAGCTGCCCCTGAGAAGTCACTTTAATCCAACTACCATTCTTGTCTTTTTTTTAGCTTTCCTCACGTGATGTTTAGGTTCACCGCCTGGGGTTCTTAGCTGCCAAATGTGATCCATCGCTTTGTCTATGTGTGAGATGTTTTATGCAAGTTGACTCTTTTTGCTTTTTCCCACTTGTCTTGCATTTAGACATGTTACACGCATACAACAGGAATGATATTTATGCAAGCCATACTTCTAAATATTTATGCATTTACAACATAAGTTATGCGTTTTGAGCATTCCTGCCAAAAAGTAGTCAATACAAGCACTTCGTCCTCACTAAGAGATGAGGGGTCTGAATGGACCTTGAGTAGTCTGAATATACCATTAGAATAGGCCATTTGAAGCAGAAAGTTCAAGCAAGAATCATTCCCCCGTTTTCCCCAAACTTGTAGTATGTTTTCATTCTTCTTTCTCTCCATCTTTATACGTCATTGTAATATATGTGATGTTCATACTGTCCATTGTCCAAAAGCTTATATTCTTTATACATATATTGCATGTTTACACCTTGTCAATCCATTGTTTCTTGACTTCTCACTTGTCAATGTGTTATCAATAGTTATAATTGTGATAGGTTCTTGATAAGAAGTCTAGCTTATAAACCTTATTGTATTAGTTTAGCTAGATTCATCATGTGGCCAGTATCAATCGCCAACTACTCAAAAGGGTAAGTAGCAAGGATATGGCTAATAAGCGTAAGGAGGAGTTTGGCAACAAACTTCACCTTAGCAAGGTAACTTCCAACATCTGTATCCCGAAAGGTGAACATGTGCAGACATTAATTGCCAAGAGGTTGCTGTCTTTATATGAGAAGTCCTATAAGTATTATAACTTAAGTCAACTAGATATAGTTTGCTTAATCAAGGTTAGTCAGTTACATCCCGGAAGGTGAGCAAGTGTGGCATTTAAACACTTCGAGAGATGGTTGCCTTAATCATGTGTTGATTTTGTAGTTATATAGCATCAAGACTCTCGCACTACTTAATCACTTACTAATGCGTAGACTTTTCTTCACCTTCTTCTCGCATACAAGTTAGTTCCTTCATTCCTCCACCTTGCCATAATTTATTCTCTGTGCATGAGTCTCTAAATGTAGGTAAATAGTTGTAGTTAGCGTTATATTCTTTCAACTTAATTGTCATAACGCCTAAATGATAAGTGAACCCTATAAATGATATCTGTAAACAATTCCTTGTGTTCAACCCTATATCAATCAAGTAAACCTACTGTTTCGCTTGTACTTAGGCAAGTAGTAGGAAAACTTGTACTATATGAGGATTTATCCATCACGTGATGAAGAGGCACGTGGTGAGGATCTTACATGCTATGATAATGACTCATGACTCATCACCTAGAATTGAAGCATGCGATACATAGAGTTATGATGAGCGCATTATGCACAATGATAGAACTTAGTGACATATTGCAATTGCACTATACACACACGAAATTATTAAGTCCAAGCACAAACAAGCAAGTTGGAAATAAAGTTCTAGTATTTAATTCTTCACCAAAAGTTTTATGTTATAAGCGCATAATTAAAAGTTGAAAAATAAAATAAAATAAACCATAAACGTACATGTGCATCTGCGGTCGTTTGTGATATGAATTGGGCACTCCTATTGCCGCGTGTGTCTCTACGTAGCTTTACATGTCTCACTAGCTGAGCTCATTCTTCAGTGAGTTGATGCTTCGTTGTAGGAACAACTTGGACCGCTACTATGATTGAATTACTGTTTCTATCTAGAAACCTTATTGGTTTATTGATTGCTCCTTCATATAAGCAATTTTTAAAATTATACTTATAGAAAAAAATGAAGTAATGTGAAGTAACATTACAATATCTAAATCACTTGAAATGCTTGACATAAGTAGTGATCGCACAGGAAGTGCTAATCTTCCAGATGATTTACTAATCTGTGTAGTGGATTGGCTCGTGCTTATTTAGGGTCGCTATACTTTTTAAATGTCAACCATGAACCTTTTAAAGATGTGAGCATTTGATGCTCAACAAAGTTATTAAGTGTTTTATCTGTGAAATCAAGCATGAAATAGCACTAAAAAGTAAAGAACATACTGATTAACTAGGTTTATACTTATGTACGTTTAAAATAAATGTAAATTAATTACTAAACTTACCTATAGAGTACCCTTGACCACTTCGATGTATTCCAGCGAAACATCAACCCACTTAAGGCAACAATTAGAAATGTATCTCTCACACATACACTAATGGTGTTGCTAAATCGAACAACATGTCGTGATATTGGATTCTACACTCTTGGGGTGATGGTGATCAAAATCTTCTCATTCTTATGGACGTATCTCTCCAAATCCATGTTTTAGGAGTGTTAACATCTCTTAGAAGTGGGGGTGAGTTGAGAGTCATGTAAGAAAACAAAACACTATCAGAAACACAACTCTATATGTTCGCAATTATCATCAAAGTAACAAGACTAACGTCAACTTTCGTCCACAAAGGATGATCCCGCGTTATCGTTATTTAAAACATCGTTGAACTTCAGAATTAGATCAACTGTCTCCTAAAAATTGATAGGAAATGATGACATAGTACCTGTGGCCATGAAAACCAAGACTAATTAAACAAATGAGAATATTTCAAACTGAATCTAAAAAAAAAAAAGAAAATTTATGGATATGTGATTTCTCGATGTTATTTGTCGTCGCTTAATCAGATTTGAGGAGATAATTGTTCATCAGCATCGTTTATGAAGTTATCAATCATGACCCATAACCTGTCTTTCAACCACTGTGGGATCAACGTCGGGTTTACACAATGTGTCATTCTCAATGTGTACATCGACAAGATGTTAAATAACAATTTCCAATACATTCAATTGTTCATTCTCAATATCTTCCACTTTTGACACGTCTCATATACGTTTATTTTAGACCACTTGAACAACTTTCCAATTGGTACTATTTTTTGGGTCCTCGATGTGAAAGACCTGATATGCCTGGTTCGCGAGAATGACTGTTTGCTCAATGAACCAACAACTTTCCAATTGGTACCGTTGGACAAAGGCAAATAACAAGGCCCGTGTCTATCTCTTGTTGAGTATGTATAACATACTAAGCAAGAAACAGGAGACCATGGTTACTGCACGTCAGACCATGGACTCCCTCCAAGAGATGTTTAAAAAGAATAAAAAAGAAGGTAAATATGATTTACTTATGTAGAAATATTGTTAGTAAAAAATTACCAAAATCCCTAGATACTCGATTCATGAGCCACTAGCTAGGGGTGTAAGAATATGGGTTGAACCCGAATAACCCGGACTACTCAACCCATATAACAAGGGTTGGGTTGGGTTAAATTAAAATATGGGTTGGGTTGGGTTAAAAAAAATGATTTTTTCGG
>JBBPDI010000022.1:5632725-5648510 GCA_037974545.1 Cucumis variabilis
CACAAATATGTACCTCTGGTATTCGACTATTTCATCTACATTGCTGAGAATGTACCAATGAAAGAGTCGTTTCTCTTTTTACGATATACTTCTTGAACGTGACGCTCCCAATGGTCGTACTTTGTGAATGAATACTTCATACTCACCAATGACCTCATCGTCTTCAGCGTCACCGTCATTTCGTTCACTTCTAGTGAATTGGGTCTCAAATTGTATGGAATTAACATTACAGGCCACATACTATAGGAGGTACTCATGTGACCGAACAAATTGAATCCATCTGATGCTAATCCTAAAAGAATATTTCGTGGCTCCAATGCAAAATCAGGAAATTTAGAATCAAAGTTCTTCCATCCCTTTGCATCGGTTGGATGTCTCAACACATCCTCTGTTTCTACTCGTTTATCCTTGTGTCATCGCATGTCTGTAGAACTTTCTTGCGATATAAACAGTCGTTCTAATCTTGACACCAACGGAAAGTAACGCAATACACATACATACACATAAACATATATACACACATACATAATCCTAAACATATATACATATAATTTCACATACACATAAACATACATATACAAATAATTTCATATACATAAACATATATATATACATACATACATACATACACATAAACATACATATACATATAATTTCATACACATAACCATACATATATACATACATACACATAAATATATAGAAAATATCACATAAACATATCCATACATACACCTAAACATATATATATACATACAAACACATAAATACTTATACATAATCCTAAACATATATAGTTACATATACACATACACATAACACCCAAATGTGAAAAAAATAAAAAAAAAGGACCTCAAGACTACGAGAGGCAATGGATGGTGGACGTACGGATGTACGGACGGAGCTGAATCGATTTCTCCTTTTTCTTCTTTCTCAATCGATTCCTTAAGACGGAGCGACAATGGTCTCCCGAACGATTTCTGTGTTGAAATAGGCGAGACTTTCTGCGACATATTCGAAAACATTGCGGAAGGATCATAACGGCGACGCCGCGTCTCAAAAAGTGAACACAACAAATTAATTTGCGTTCCACTTTCTGCGGCGTGGAGAGGTGTGACATCACGGATTAGGGGAATTTGCAACGCGAGGAGTTATCACGTCGAGGAAAGTGGATACAACGAATTAATTTGCGTTCCACTTTTCACAGTGTGGAGAGGTGTGTCGTCGCAGATTATGGGGAATTTGCGACGCGCGGAGTCACCACGTCACGAAAAGTTGGCACGAAAACCAAACGTTTCCACTTTCTGTGACGTGGGTGACACAAAGTCGCGAATTCTCCCTAATCCGCAACGTCACGCCACGGTTACCTTTACCAGCGTAATAAATTCATTTTAACTTCCACGGCGTGACATCACGAATTATTGGAAATCCACGACATCACGTCACCCACGTCACAGAAAGTGGAAATGTTTGGTTTCCATGCCAACTTTCTGCGACGTGGTGACTCTGCGCTTCGCGAATTCCCCATAATCCACGACGTCATGCCTCTCCACGCTGCGGAAATTTTAATATACAAGATATATTTTTACATACGGCGACGTGGTTAGGCTCGACATCGCGGATTATGGGGAATCCACGATGTTGATATGGTACGTTGCAAAAGGTTGGTTTAACCGACATACGTTTAAGTGACGTATTTTCTGGCGTTGCGATAAATCCTATTTCTTGTAGTGTTAAAAAATTTAATTCAACTAATACAAAAAAGTTTTATATTTATTGGGAAGAGAATGTAACCTTTGATGGATGGAAAGAAGGTGGAGAGAGTGAAAAATTTAGAAGGTCGAAGGAAAAAGAATGGAGAAGGAAGAATGTGAAAAAATTTTATGGCCGAAGGAAGAAGAATGGAGAAGGAAGAATGTGAAAAAAAATGAAGGAAGAAGAATGAAGAAGAATGAGAGAATGAAGGAGATTTAAAGAAGAAAAGTCACGAGAAAGTGCGACTTGATCAATGCATGTCACATTTTCTGTGACTCACAACCTTTTTTCTATTTTTTATTTTATAAATAAAAAGGACTCGTCTCCTTCTTTAACTTTATTTCTGTTTTTATTTTTTTTATAAATAAATGGGGAGCGAGTCCTTCTTTATATATATATTTTTAAAATAATGGAGGGCGAGTCCCACCCTCCTCTCTGCTCCTTTTTTTTTAATAAACTAATAAATGAAGACTCGCCCTTCTTTAATTTTTTTTAAAATGTCAAAATTAACTCTAATTGTGTAAAAAGTTTTAAAAGTGCTTTATTTCCGTAATAAGTTTTTAAAAGAGCAATATTTTGGTAAATTCTCCTTCCACACCACCCACTGCTAGCCCACCATCGATTCCTTCCATTAACTCCCATCCAATGATTAAAAACAGAAAACACGACATCTTTAAGCCTAAAGCATGGATATCAAGTGTCAGATATTATTGGACAGTGACTAAACTGATAAGGGTATTCGATGCTTTCAAGACTCCTCAATGGCAATCTGCCATGAATGATGAACTCGCTGCGTTGTTGAAGAATCAAACGTAGGATCTTGTACCTCCTCATCCTCACTGGAATGTCATCAATAGTAAATGGGTTTTTTGCATCAAATGTGCTGCCAATGGTTCAATCCAACGCTATAAGACCCGTTTGATGGCCAAAGGACTTCATCAACATCCTGGGGTAGATTTTTTTTTTAGATTTTCAATCCACTTGTAAAGGCTTCCACGATTTAGGTAACTTTGGGATTAATAATATCAAATCGTTGGGTACTTTGGCAGCTTGATTTCAACCCTAAACCTTAAAGCCACTTAGATTTGTTAATCTAGAATATCTTGACTATGTTTTCAAGTTAAGGAAAGTTATTTATGGCCTCAAACAAGCCCATCAGGCGTGCAAAATATTGAAGCACATGCTTCTAATTTAAAGCTTTGTCAATTCAAAGGCAAATACATCTTTATTCATACTTCGCATCCACGAATCAATTGTTCTTCTCGTGGATGTTGATGATGTTATCATAACTAGAAATAACTCTGGTATGATTTCTAATCTTTTCCACCGTCTTAATGCATCATTTGCTCTTAAAGATTTAGGACATTTAAGCTATTTTTTAGGCATTCAACAACACACTCTAGGCTCTGGAATTCTTTTAAATCAGTTAAAATATGTGGATGACTTACTGTTTAAGCTTGAGTTAACTAATATGAAGATTGCTCTGTCTTTGTGTGTTGTGGAAAAAAATTATCTATATTTGATGGGTCTCCGATGTCAAATCCCTCCCTATATCAAAGCACAATTGGAGCTCTCCAATATAAAAAAAACACCCACCCAGGCATTGCCTATGTTGTTAATTACCTGATTCAGTTTATACGTGTCCCTACTGATGCTCACTGGTAGCTAGGCTTTCAAATGGTTTTTGCAATATCTAAGCGGCACTCAAACACTACATATCCTTATTCAACCAAGTACTGATTTTTAATATTGTTGCCTATTATGATGCCAATTAGGCCTCCAGTATCGATGATTGAAGGTCAGTTGCCACTTATACCATGTTTTTGTGGGAAGTAATCTGTATCATGGTCATTAAAGAAACAACAGGTTGTTGCTCACTTAAGTATTGAATCTGAATATCCAGCACTTACCCATACCTTTTCGGATATTACTTTGGATCCAACAACTACTGAACGAGTTAGATTTATCTTAGTCTCGTACACCTATCATATAGTGTTACAATATTAGTACCAGTACCCTTGCATCCAATCCTATATATCACACTTGAACCAAACACATTGAGATAAACATACATTTTGTTCAGGATAAGGTACTCAGTGGCCAACTTGATATTAGATATATTTCCTCCAATAAACAAATTGTCGATTGCTTAACTAAACCACTGTCTCACACTCAATTTAATCATCTTCGTACCAACCTCAACGTCCTTCCACTTCTCTCTCGTTTGCAGAGAGATGTCAAAGGAGAAACATACGCAAGAAGAAGCCCAGTCAACAATCTTATGTGTACCAAATCACAAGCCAAGAAAGGAATACTAATTATATTATTTGTTATTTTTATGTTATCTTTGGTAGTTTATTAGACTGTAAAATCATGTCATGTGTCTCTATTTTTGCATCTTCTTCCATTGTTTTGCCCTAATTTGTAATGGTCTATGTACTATATATTTAGACCAAAGGTCTTCCATATTGAATGAGAAAATATGTATAGGAAGTATTTCCACAGTTTTGATTCTTGACTTCTTTAATATTTTCATGACTTCACTGTAATGTGTATGTTGTTTACATTTTTATTTTCAGTGTTTTAATCTCTAGTTTTGATATTACTAGTAAACAACGCGTACAATGCACGTGAAAATCACACAAGAAATAATTATAGTTTTAACTTAATTTTATAAAGTTGGAAGTCATTTCAATATTTTCATATTTATATCTTTTTTATATTCACTTTATAATGAGTGAAAAATAAATAGTAAATTTAGAAATATCATAATATACTACCTCAAAATTTATTTTTTATTTTAATTATAATTTGAAATGAAATTGTACCTTTTTTTTTTAATGCAAATGTGAAGATTTGAAAATGAAGAAATTAAAAGATTGAAAGAGATACAAAAGAGTTAATATGAGAGAATGGAATGTGAAATAGGTGAGAGATAGAAAATTAAGGGAGAGAGAGGAATGTGAATGAATTTGGATAAATTTAAATGAGACATAATTAAATTGTCACACTCCACCCTTAAAGTCATTCTCTGTGACTAAGAGTGGCATGCCGCCTAAGTCCCCAACACGTAGCTCCCATGAGATAAATGCTGAACTTTTAGTAAGCGGAGATAAATACAACCAACACTTTTAAATGCAAAATGTGGACATGAGTGGAATAAGAAAACTTCATTGATTTTCAAAAACAAGTGATTACATTTGGTATTTAGTACAAAGTTTCTCTTAAGAGAACAAAATACACAACTTGAAGACATTTAATCTTTTCTTGCCTAATTTCTATACTATATGCAAGATGACAGTGGTCGCTATCAAAATGATGCGATCAAGGAGGCACGATGGGCAATCAAGATAGCAAGTTCAACATCGAAGGTCCTTCACTACATGGAGGGATAAAATAGTCATGAAAGAAGAGGGTTAGATGAAAAGGTCTAGTGACTGGGATCTTTTATCCAATAAACATAAATCATTCAAGATAGGCAATATTCAAATTGCGGCATCGTAAAATCATGTGATTTAAATCATAATCCTTTTTGTATTCATTATGACAAGTCATCTTGTGTTGCGTGTCTTCCCGCATATCACAAGGTCAGTTCGTAGAATCATACTGCAAAATTAATTCAATATTTGTACCCTGATCACCTTACTCAAGCTTTTACCACACTCTTTTGTGAAGTTGCAATCATGCGGAGTAAACTCAATGCCATTAGCAAGTTTCTTCAATTTTACTACCTATAGCGGGTCTTTCAATGCTAGATCACACAGCAAGCAAATGGCAGCCCATACTAGTTCACACAGCAAGTATGATGAATCCTATCCAAGATCACACAGTATGAATAGGACATTCCATTCCAGATCACTCAACAGGAATGAAGTATCATATCGCGTAGGGTATAAGAGTCATCTTAATTCAATTCGTAACAAATTTCATGTACTCTTTTCAGATAAGAATAAGACATTATAACATACTTAGATTTACACACGTATTATGCAAAACCATAAGTTTAGAAGGAATATTTCTTAAATATTTTCCTTAAGAAATTCATTTACCAATGCTCTTTTACTTATGAGGCAACTTACCACATGCATCCTTTAAATCATGCTACTGTCACCTCTAATGTGTGGTATGATCATATCCTTTTAACTCATCATAAACCAATGTACTTTGGAATTGAAAATTTTAAGAAAAAAAAACATATAAACAAATTCTTCAAATATGCACGTTTGAGGATTCATTCAACGAAGTTTAGAAATCTTTTTACTAAAAAAATAACCACTCACAAACTCAACGACTAGCTTCTGCATCTGGTCCTTTACTTGATGTTCTCCTTTATACTAACTTGCAGGTCCTTGTCCAATTTCGATTGGATTTGAATCTTCAAAGGCTCCCAAAATTCTCCAATATTTCTCCTTTTGAAAGTTTTGGTAAGATCATAAAAAAAAAATGACTGCAATTTCCTCTTTTTAGTCTTTTTCTGGTGAAGGCTCCTCATATCGTAATGATTATTATTATCGATGGTGAGAAGAGGTCCAATTTCAGAATGCCACGTGTCTCTTTCATTTCCTTATCTTATATTCAGATTGGACGGCAAGATCAAATCTTTCACCGACTTTCTTACGTGAGCAATGATGTCATTACTTTCTAATGAAGTAAGCTCATACCGCGGTGAGGGTTCTCTGCGTAGTCTCCTTATCACTTAGTGCTTCTTATCGCATCGCATAAGGTAACTTCACGACTTGGGCCTTACAACTACTACCTCCTTATTGAAATTGTGTCCTCGAAATTTATTAGTTGAAGAGAAAAGTTAAGGATACTTTATTCTAATCCATTCTTCATTCTCCTAAGTGGCCTCTTCCGCACCATGATTAGTCTACAATACCTTGACCATTGGAATCACCTTTGTTCTTAGTACTTGCTTCTTCCTATCTATAATGCGTAAAGGTTTTTCTTCATAGTTCAAATTTTCTTATACTTCTAGGGACAGTTTTTTATGAATATGTGAGGGATCTGGTATATACTTTCTCAACATGGAAACATGGAAGACATTATGGATCCTAGACAGTTCTATGGGCAACCTTAGTTTATAGGCCAATGGCCCCACACATGCTAGGATTTCATAAGGTTCGATGTATCGTGGGTTTAGTTTCCCTTTTCTCCCGAATCTAATTACTCTTTTTCAAGGTGATAGTCATAAGAAAACTTCGTCTCCCACCTCAAACTTCAGTGCTCTGTGTCAGTTGTTCGCATAATTCAAAGTCTCCTTAATTATTTTTGTTTTCTGTAGTTTCCTCGACTAAATTTAGTCCATATAATCCTCTCTTTCCAACTTCTTCCAAGCAAATTGATGTCCTGCAACGTCTTCTGTATAATGCCTCAAAGGGGTCATTCCAATGTTAGAATGGTGACTAGAAAAGCATGATTTTTCTTCTTCTTCATCCTTTGTATTTTGTTGTGACTTGTGAACATGACTGAAAACAAATGGGATATTTATACTCAAAGATTTGAAAAGAAAGAGTGTGAAAGGTTGAAAGAGATTAAAAAAAGTTAGTTATGAGGGAAGAGAATGTGAATAGTTGGAAGATAGAAGATCAATGGAGAGAGAAGAACGTGAATGGATTTTGATAAATTTAAATGACATAATTAATTGGGAAGAACATTTTTAAATTTTGAGAAAAGTTATAATAAGGAGATGACAAGTTTAAAAAATCATTTCTATTAAAGCAAACATTAAAAGTTATAATGAAAATGACCAAAAACATTAAATTTATGTGAATGACAAAATTGTCACTAAAGCAAGCTCTAAAAAAAATTATAATGAAAAAGTAAAATGGAGCTAAAAAAATTTTCCACTCGCATCCTTTTATATATATAATAGATTTCTATGTTTTAATATTTTCAATTCAGTTATTTACATTTTAACATTTTTCAATTTAATCCCTCATGTCTTATGTTTAAAATTGACAAATTATAAATTTATATGGCATATTATTTAGTACGAGAACAAAAAGTTACATGAGAAAAGAGGTAATCTAATTTAAATAAGTCCAACAAAATATAAATAATAAATAATAATACGTGAAAGCTCAAAATTTTACTATAATTTCTTTAAAATATAGATGTGGGCTTAGCAAATTCTTCATTATAATACCATTGTTTTATTTACTGCTAAAGATTATTTTTATTTATATTATAATGATATCTTATTGAGCTTGTTCAATAATTTAATTACACTATATATAAAGTGTGTACAATTGTTATGTTTTTATTTTCAATTTAATACCTACTTTCTAAAATAATGTCAATTCAATTCTTTGTATTTTATTGTTTTTTTTTAAAAATATTATACTCAATGTTAAGGATTTATCAACACTAAATTTATGTGATATGTTATCTAGTATAGTAATACCTTAACAGAAATTTAGATTAAACAACTAAGGGAAAACTTTTTAAAGAAAATTTAGTGAGTTTTGGTTATAATTTTTTTTATTTACATGTTAGTGATGAAATTTGAATGGTTGTATTTTTCAATATAGTAATAACGGAAATACTTAAATGGTATAGTAATTGCACATGATATGAATGTAACACAATAATTTGTTACCAGAAGGGTTTTTCCAAAAATAAAACATGAAACAAACATGCAAAATATTTAAACTGTATAGAACAATTTTGAAAACAACAAAATACTTACAGGTCCACAATGGAAAATACCAAAAATGTTTCAATCAACACGCGATTCATTGGTCACTCGTGCGCATATTATATTTGGTACATGATCGCTTAGATTTGGCTACCCAAATCTTAAAAAAAATAAATAATATTCTTTGGTACACAATCGATCATTTAGATTTGGCTAGAGAATCATTTAAATTTGGGTACATGATCATTTATATTTGGGGTAGCCAAATCTAAACGATTTTTTTTCAAGATTCCTTGTACCCGATCATTTAGATTTGGTTATAGATCGTTTAGATATAGCTACTCATATATTTTGTAAGATTCTTGTTACACGATTGCTTAGATTTAGCTACCCAAATCAACAGTTGTTTTCAAGATTCTTGGCACACGATCGTTTAGATTTGGAATTTTTTTCAAAGTTTTTTGGTACACGATCGTTTAAATTTGGCTATCCGAATCTAAACGGTTTTTTTTTTCAAGATTCTTTGGTACACAATAGTTTAGATTTGGCTACCCAAATCTAAACGTACCAATATCCTAACGATTTTTTTCAAGATTTTTTATATTTGGTACATGATCTTTGAACCAAATAACACAAAAAATATAAAGGAAAAATTACAGAAGAAGAGAAGAAAAAGGATGGAATGAAAAAGAAAAATTGCAGAAGAAGAAAAGAAGAAAGAAGATAGAAAGGAACCTGGAATATTTTTTTAAAAAATGGTCGGTTTCATGGACTTTTTGATTTTGTTACATGGATTATAAATATTTTGGTGTTTTGTTATATTTATCAAAATTAACCTTACAAAAATGTATTTTTTTTAAGAATTCAGAATCTATTTAATTTCATTGTAGGATATATTTAAATTATTTATCTAAAATATATACGATTTCTTTTTACATTAATAATATTAAGGGGAAATGTAAAAGATAGGACAAAAATAGAATGAAACTATTTAAAAATTATAGTAAAAAATATAAGTAGACTATGGAGAGTTTGATGAATGTTTCTATATATTTTGTAGGAAGGTTTTCAAAAATATAACAAACCGATAAAATATTTATATTATATAGAATAATTTTGAAAACAGAAAAAGTCCACAAGCCCACAATAAGAAATGCCAAAATTGTCTCAGTCAACAGCGATTAATTGGCCACATGAGTGAGTGTAACTCTTCTTATAAACGGTCATGATACATGATCATGTAGTAAATGATATACAATTGTGTAGGAAATGATGCACGATCAATCTTGTAGGTAGTATCAACACTGGCCACATGGACACGTGTAATTTTTCTTCTAAACGATCATGTAATACATGATCGTATAGGAGATTATACACGATCGCGTAACTCATGATACACGATTTTTAGTTCATGATAAACAATGATTTTGAAAAAACCCTAGTAGACGATCGTGTAGATGATGATACATGATCTTGAGTGGTTTATGATACACGATTGTGTAGTTCATGATATATTAAACAATGGTTTTGAACAGTCTTAGTAAACAATCGTATAAATCATGATACACGACCGTGTAGTTCATGATACACGATCGTGTAGTTCATGATACACGGTTAATATACGATTATGTAGTTCAGGATACACGAACATGATCATGTAGTTCATGATAAACGATGGTTTTGAAAAGTCCTATGGTAAACGATCATGTAGTTCATTTCTGTCCACAACACATTTAAAATTGTTCAATACAATGTAAATATTTTTTCAATTTGTTATATTTTTTAAAAAAACCCTTGTGAATTTATATGTTTTGAACCTTTTAATTTATCGTTGAATAAATTCTAAATGTTTATACTTAAATTTTAAACAAATTAAGTAAATATTTAGTATGATTAATATGGCTACGTATTGAAACTATTTATTAATAAAAAGTTTGTGACTTAGTTTATACATAATTGTGTAGCCAAATATTATTATTGGTCTCATTGAGTTTTGGTTAATATATAGAGTAATTATAATTAATGTCCATTTTAGGAATAATAATTAAGAATATGACAACATTTAAAAAAATTACAAATATAACAAAATTATTGTTGATAGAATCGTATGGTCTATCAGTGATAAACCAATATTTGCAACATGGTCTATCAGTAATAAACCAATATTTGCAATATGGTCTATCGGTGATAAATTTTTGTCATCGATAGAGTTTGACAAATTTTGTTATAATTATAAATTTTTAAAAATGTTGCTATATACTTAATTATTTTGATTTTAATTGTTAAATTTGCAACTCTCCCTGATATATAATAGACAACAAACGATAGTTTTTAAATTGTCTCATTATCCCAAATTATCAACAGATAAAAGCATCAAGTTACAACAGAAATAAAAAAGTAAACAGAAAATATGAGGATGATTAAATAAAATTATCATATATACTTGTGATTAATTCAAGATTTCTTGTATTGAATAAATAAAATTAACGGTGTACACTATATTGAGAAAGTGGCATTTTAATAATAAATTAAAACGAAATGATAAATTAAAAAAAAAAAACTAGATTATGAACCAAAATATTTATAAAAAAACAAAATTTTAGATTTATGACCCTCAACAAGCAACTGAGCAAAAGAAAAAAGAAACTCTTGAATTTATTATTCTTCACAATTTTTTTCTTTCGTTGGTTGCAAAGGCCCGTTTCCTTTTAAGAGCAAGGTCGTTCTCTTGCTAGGGTTGCCTCTTTTTATTTACTGGTGGCCTAAAAAAGAAATCTTGTGTCAATCCTAGAAATTGGGAAGCTACATTATTTTGATGTGATTTTGAAGAGTTCTGTAAAATATTGTGAAGCTGGTTAACTACTCGAGAAAGGATTCTCATTTAAGGGAAGAGTTTAAGTTCATTTAAGTTTAGTTTTTGTTGAAAATAAAGATGGAAGTTGAGAGAGAGCTCATTCTTATGGGAGCCAAAGTCACATCAAGAAGAAGTCTCCCGTAGAGTCTATGTTATTAGTTACTAATATATATACTTTTGTAGAAGAACCTAAGTTTCTTTAAGAGAGTCTCACTTTTAGAAAGAACACGATTGTTCAATCAAAAAGTTGAGTTCTTCGTGTATGTGTTGATCTATAATATCATTATCTTATAGATAAATAATGTTTGGCTTTTATATTAGTGAAAAATACCTTTTCTTGAACACACTACCCATGGACGTAGTGTAGGATAATATTGCATCAAACTAGATTAATTATCAAATATTGTATTTTGCTCTTTAGTACTATGTTTTACTCAACGGTACTATGTTTTACTCAACGGCAGATCAAGTACTTAGGGAATAGGGATCCAGGAGACACGTGTTCTCGATCTTAAATTATCAGCTTTTGTATTTTTAATATATAAATGTATATTAATAGTTAATAATATTACTCAAAAAATGCATTTAAGATCATGGAATACAGGCGTGGTGCATTGGTGAAGGATGATTCATGGGTGCAACCTGAGTTTGAATTCCAACTTGCTCCATTTACTATTTTTATTAGTACTATTATTATGTTTAGGGATTTGTAGCCCTAAAATGAGAGTGTGCATTTTGTTCAGACGTGATAGCCCTAATTAAGATTAGCGCATGCATTTTGTTTTATTTTAGTTTTAATATTCCATAATTTAAAATGGAATTTTTATTTTATTTTATTATGGGATAAAATAGAATTTTTTTTAATAAATTTTAAATGTGTAATTAAAATAAATAAAAATATAACCTTGAATTTAGGTTGGAAGTGTAGTCTCATTAGTTACAAAAATAATCATAAAACTGGACAGTTTCTCTAATGTATATAATGTTTTTTTCTTCAACATTTTGATAAAAAATTTCAATCTCGATTCTCAACAGTAACATTTACTTTTTTTTAATATGTAATTTTCATTTTCACATTATGCATAGATACACACATATGTTAGTTTTAGAGTTAAATTACAAGATAATTTATTTATTATTCATCACGTTGTAAGTATCATATTATTAACAAGCAAGTTTTAAATTCTTCAACTCTTTAGTTATTATATATAATTTTAGTTTTATGTACTATATGTTTTAAAATTTTTATTGTAAATGATTTTATAGAATTAACTCCTAGTTCAATATGGAATGATATTTCAAAAGAAACACAACAATAGAGATAGAAATTATGAAGTCATTTTCAAACAAGAAAAGTGTCTCTTATTCATATTTTGATAGATTGCAAATAGAAATTAATTTAAGAAAAATACCTGGAGTCCTAGTCTAAGAACTAACTTTTCAATTATAATTGTAATATTCTGTAGAGCAATATTTAAAAAAATATCATTGTCGAAATCATACTTTTCCATTCATGAAGTTTAGATCAAAGTCAAGATGATTTAATTCGGTGTGTAGTCTAAAGAATATCCTAATTGGTTTACTATACAACATTTCAAAGGATGTTGCATCTTGTTTGTATTTTTACCTGTTCAAAACAGAAGAAAGCAAAGGATCAGGAGGTGATTGTTTTGTATAAGTGAATGATTTTCCAATTGGAAGAAAAAAGAAAAATTGCAAACACATGTTGGTGGCCATGATTGTGCACGCAATCAAGATTTGGGTAATGTGAAGTTCTCTTAAAACAAAATGCAACATATTGAGACTTTTATGAATATCAAAACTTGATTAGGTGCATCAATTGATTGTATACAATTTTTATAATTAAGACAAGGGCTTGCATTTCGTGGACATGATATCATAGATGAATCAAAGAATCGAGGTTATTTTCTTGAATTGTTACATTGGTTGTGTAACCACAACAAGGATATTAGATATTGATACTCTATAACTTTGAAAAATTCTTCAAATAATTTAAAATTAATTGCACCTGTTATTAAAAAAGATATAGTGAATTCTATTGCAATCGAAATTGTGAATAATGGTTATAAGAGATATGATTGATAAGCAATTTTCTATCTTGATTGATGAATCAAAAAGATATATCATCTTCAAAGGAACAAATGTCAATTGTAATAAGATATGTGAATAAAGGTTATGTAGTTAGAATAATTTTTTTGAATCATACAATATGTCAACAAAACAAGTGCTCTATCACTTTAGAAGACAATTGATGATTTCTTTTTCTCAGCATGGATATTAAGTATTTCAAGTTTGTGAGAACAAAGATATGATGGAGCAAGTAATATACAAGGTGAGTTCAACGGATTTGAAAGCGCTTATTTTGAAGGAAAATGAATGCATTTTTACATTCATTGTTTTTCTCGTCAACTTCAATTAACTCTTATTGCTATTTCAAAAAAGTATGTTAAAATTGCTGGTCTTTTTTTTTTTTTATTGATACAAATGTGGTGACTGATATTGAAGCATTAGCAAAATGTAGAGATATTCTACGAGATAAACATAGCATGAAAATTTTGCAACATTTAAATAATGGTGAAATATCAAGGGAATGCGAATTGAATCAAAAGACAGTGGTTAAACAATCAACATGCAGATTCTCGATGGGGATTACACAACAACGCTTTAACTAGTTTTATTACAATGTTCTCTTCATATACACTATAAGAAAACACAAATTTTCCAATGCACGAAATCGTCGAAAAATGTTAAAAAATGTGTCAAAAATTGAACTCCCAACACCAAAACTACCGTCGGGAGTTTGGTCTGAATATATCCATCAGAAGACTATCTCTCGATGTTCAAATTTCAACTATTGAGAGTTAGAGATCTCCCAACAAATAAATAATATCCGTCAAAGGTCGTCAAAAGTTTGATAGAACTTTTTTTTAAAATATCTTTCATTATTATTTTTATTTTGATGTTTGTAACTAAAAATTTAAAACTCAAATCAATATTAATTAAGCAAATTGTTTTCCTACACATTGAAATCAAATAAAGTCATCCATAATATTTTAACAAAATCTAAATGATAACTACAAAAACAATTAAAATATCACAAGTTCCATTTCATATTTGATTTTTCATAATTTATTTCATAAGTTTTGATTATCTTACAAATGGCGTCAGAAATATTGCCCCCTAATTCCAAAATTCAATGCTTGATGTCGAGTAAAAGCCAACTAATTATTTAATTGTTTCCTTTCCTCCAGCACTGTAAATATTCACGTTAGAAATAGTTGGCTATTCTCATCAAGTATATGCATGGCCCCGAAAAAAAAGAAAATTATTGTTTAATTGTTTTCTTTTTTTCGACGTGAATGTGTACGACGTAGGACATTGGGTGGCTATTTCCGTTATGAATGCAACATCGAGAAACATTTAACCCGCCGACACAAACCTTAAAGTGTCAACGGATATGTTATTTTCTGACGGCCGACGGCCCTTATCCCAATGTTATAAAATGCGTCAGGATATTTCCATTTTCTTGTAGTGTTATCGAAGATATTCTTTAGCTATTGAACTCTCTGTGTATGTGGATTAACTTCAAAATTACATTATTGATATGCGTTCAGCTATTGAGTTTGTTGAACTAAAAAGCATGTGTGTTCTCCCAGAAAAAATGGTCATGACAAAAAGGGATGAGGTATATCCATTTGTTTATCGATTGCTTACACCTTGACGTTGATTTTATCTATTGTACAACTACCGTAGAGAACATTTTTTTGCATGAATATTGTGAAGACTCGATTGTACAAACAAAATTAAAATCGTAGCATATATTATCTTATAGCATATATTGAGAAAGATTTATTGAATGTAAGTTAGATAATAAGGTTATCATCAATCGATTTCAAAACATGAATAATCGTAGAGATAGCTATAGTGTATCAAATCAATTAACACATGAATCAATGAGTGTTGTTTTACATTTCTTTATAAAAAAAATTAATTACAATTATATTATAGTGTCTCTACATAAATTTCTAGGTTTGTCACTCATTTTAAGGACAAGTTTTCGTCGGACGATATGATTCTTCTTCTTTTCATTTTTTATTGGGTCAAAGTGACACACAAAGATCTATGGCCCACTACGCAGGGTACATCATCTAGAATTTTGATATTAATAAAATGTAGCAATTTATCCATTTTATTTCGATAATTATAGATTTGCGGGCTAATGTTAACCCTTGAGGAAATTTTGATCTTTTCTAATAAAATTATATACACACAATATATAGTATAAAACATATAGTTGGAGGGGTCAAGCCAAATTCCAATGGTAGATCTGTTTGTTAGATATTTTGAACTTGGTCTTTAAGGTATTGATTTGTCATTATTAGACTAAACTTGTCCAAATTGATCTAATATGTCATTTATTGAACATGTAAAATCAAATATTCTTGTTTTAATATATATATTCTTTTAAGAATATCTTGTTTTAATATTCTTTAAATACATTGCATGAAAGATAAA
>JBBPDI010000022.1:5651484-5666901 GCA_037974545.1 Cucumis variabilis
AACATATGAATGTCTTTTTTGTTGGCATTTTCTAATTTGTACACTTTAACTTTTTAATAATTTAATACCCACATTTCGCCTTCAAACTCGTTGGCATTTCTTTTTAATTTTTCTCCAAATTTACTAATCTTATTTATCGAAAAAATTTATTTAGAAAGGGTTGTGAAGTTAATTGCTAAAACCTTATCAATTATTAATGATTAGGTGATTTTAATTCATAGTTCTCAATAATTAAATAGAATAATTAAATTTATCACCCTACAAACATAATTCAAAAATGGATGGTTTGAACTAATTAGTTTTTATAAATAAAAAAAAACATGTTTATTTGGTTTTTGATTGAGTTTTCTATTTTTTTTCAATTTAAAAATGGTTTTAAAACTATAAGGACTTTTAAAGATTAAAAGATGCTTTTAAAAACAAATGTTAGGGTATTGACATTTTCTACTTTTTTTTTTTAGCCTGGCTGCTGCAATTTGTTTCACTCTAATTTATTTTCTTGGTACAGTGTTTTTCACTTTTTATACGAAATTTAATGGAAAATAAAATCATTTTTTTTGTTTCACTTTTTTAACACCATATATAACATATATGTTTATATTGGCAATGTCAAATTTTGAATTCATATTCACGTGACATCAATATTAAATTTGTTAAAAGAAAAAGAACATAATCTTCAAAAAAAAAAACATGCATACATATCTGGTGTTTGTTACACACACTCTACTATTTAAGTCACAGAGTGATCAAAAAGTGTAGAAGCTAGAAAGAGTTTGAGAGTCGAACTAAAGTTACTTTATATGAAATCATTATATGATATATGTTATTTGTTCGAATCAATTTTTCGTGTATCCTTAATGTCATGTAATTTTTTCTTACAAAAATAAAATTATTTTCGTATATTTTGAGATAATATTAAGCTTATTTTTTAATCTGTTCATTTTATTTATGACTAATCAACTCATTTAATTATATTGATATTGTGTATGTAACTTTTTAAAAAATTAATAAATAATCACCCAACTAAATATAATAAATAATCTCCAGGAGCAGGTTAATATGTAATCCTCAGTCGTAGTCTAAAAATCTTCCGCCTTAAATTAATGTATAGGCCTTCCTCTAATAGAAAACCACTTATATCTTTTTCTTCTTATTTCGTCTGTTCTTATTTCATCTGAAACCTAAAATAGTTTGATTTTATTAAATGAAGAATAATTATAAAGGATAATTTACATAAATCTAACCAAATCAAAAAATATCTGGGGCATCGTAACAAAAAAAACAAAAGTTCATGTAGTCAATAAAATATTTTCATATTTTTCAAATTCGTCCTTGAATATTGTGAACAATTCGTCATTTCTCTTTCTTCTTCCTCTTGTGTAATTTCCTCAATTTCAAATTTTTTCATCTCCTTTTCTAGATTTTCTTCCTTCTATCTTTAAATGATTTATTCTTCAATTTAAATCTTCTATTTCATTTTTATCATTTTCGACAAGATTATTCTTCAAAACTATTTCAAGGTTTCAATATTCTTCTTCATCTTTCTTATATTTGAGAATATCAAAAATCATTTAAATATCATTTTAAATGATCAACACGATCGTTTACCATCGTCAACATGATCATTTAAATTTGAAGCTTTTTTTTTCATCATTAAAAAGAAATACACAATCGTGTATCATGACCTAAATGATCGTAGATCATTCACTTAGACTATAGTAGATGATCATTTAGAATAAGTGTGGTCGATTAATCTAGTAACTGGGGTATTGTTAGTATTTCTCATTGTGAGCTTGTAGGCTTTTTTTCATTTTGAAATTGTTTTATACAACATAGATATTTTACTGATTTGTTATATTTAAAAAAAATCTCAATTATAAAATTATTTTATTTTATTACAAAATAAAACTAAAACACAAGTTTTCAGAAAAAAAAAACAGTTTTCAAATCTTTTTGTTTTAAAAACCCAAAACAGATTTTCAAAAACTAAAAAAAAAAAAATTCAAATAGTTATAAAATGTTAAGATATGATCTACTGCTTACTTTCAAATCAAATGTTTAAATTTTAACTGAGGTGAATAATTTTATGATTTGTTATTTTTTTTTATTAAGTAAATTAATTATATGAATAAAAAATCAAACCTCTAACCTTAAAAGAAATAACAAAATTTAATTCAATTATGTTAGCGTCTAGTTTAAAAAATTAATCTTATAAACACTATTTCAATCTTGAAAGGTTTAAAACTATTTTGTTCTCTTCTTTTGTTATCTACTTTTTATCAATAATATAAAAAAATTAAATCAATTTTTTAAACTAAAAAATATAACTTTTAATTTTCTTTTTTTTTTTTAAATTTAACTCAGAATTCGACTGTTATACTGATGCAAATAATTGAAATAGATGTAATTTTTAAAAAGAAATAAAAGAAGTAGTTACCAAATTGGCATTAAAATTCTGCTAACTTTTCATTTCACACTTGAATGTTATATTTGAGCAGTCAACAAGAGGGGCAAAATTTAAAAAGAAACAATGAATTAATTATAATAGTGTAAAACATTAATAAAGAAAAAGGCATATTAAGAAAATAAATATTATTGAAAAATGAATTCACTGGATTCCATTCATGCATACATATTTGATGTATTTTGTTGGGTCTGAGGCTTTGAGCTGCATAACTTTGAATTTCAACCTTTTTGTTTTTCTTTTTGAATAATTCAACTTTATAACCATGTTTTAATTATAATTGTATTTATTATAACTAATAAGTACAAAGAGATAGAAATTGCACCAACATTATTGTCTGTCGACAGCTAAATAAATCAAATACAAATATATGCTTTTTTGCATTTTATATATCCACCAAAAATAATAATTTTAATTTATATATCTAGGACTATTTTCTAACTTAACAAAATGAATCAAAATATAATAAAGTATCACACTCTATTTTGATTTATGATAACCTATATCACAGTTTTAGATAATTTTCCTACGTACGTATGTATATATATAACCATGTTTTGTCTATTTATGTTTTGTCTTGGTGTGACATTTATTTGCTATGAGAAAATATTATGAAAATTATGATAAATAATAAATGGTTGAAAATATTTACACAATATAACAAAATTTTATATTCTAAAATTAGTAGAATTAAAATTCTGCTATATATATATCATAAGTAGAGTAGGTTAGACATTATATTAAATTATGCTTTAACCACTACACTGTAACTTTTAAAAGAATTGGTGATTTAAGATGGTATCAGATCAGGCAATCCAAAGAGGTTTTATGTTCAAGCCTTGTCATGTAATTTCCTCTCCATTATGTATTAATGTCCACTTGTTAGATATTTTTTCTATTTCAAGCCCACAACTGAGAAGGATATTAAATTTGCCTTCAATCACTAGCGTAGCTTTTGAGAAATTTGAAGTATTGTGAAATCTCAATTCTCCAAAGATTTGCACATAAATAAAGCGAGCTAAATTCATTTAGCAGTGATGAGCTCGAGAGAAAGACTACCCTATGTTCTTTAACCTGGAAAATGAAAAAAGATTACAGTAAAGTGGACAACACAGATTAAAAGATTGACAACCTCCAACCAAAATAAGAATCTAACCATACAATATTTCAAAATATGTACTCTTCCGTCCATAACATATCATCATCTCTTCAAAGGTCTCATCATCGTATGTATAAGGATGAACTTTAGATAAAAATCACGAAAGAACATAAAATAAAAAGTAATATATAATAATACAAACAAAATTTCGTAATAAATTATTATTGTAGAGTGGACTAAGAACTATATTGAAGCCACATTTTCTAAGAATTTTTTTTAAATATTGCAAATTTGACAATACTCTTATAAAGTTATATAAGTTTCAAACAATTAAAAAAAATTATACTTTCAAAGAGAGAAGATGTGTGAACTTAAAAAGACCACATGTTGGTGTTTTTGTTTAAAAGAATCAAAAGATTGCAGAATTTGAACCTACAATTTCCTTTTTCCAACAAAAATTGAAAAATGACATCTTCTCAACATGCAAACTATTTAGAGTTTGAAAAGAAAAGTTAAAAAGGTCACATTTTCTAACGAAAACTCAAATTTGATAAAAAAAGAAAATTGAGTTATTTTTCTAAAGAAAAAATATTAAAACATCGCATTAAGTTTACGCCGAGAAGTCACTCTTCAACCTACGATCAACTGAAAATGTTAAAAAATTACACAATTTCAAATCCAAACCCTAGTCTGTAATTTAAATAACTAAACTTCAACCTATAATCTTTTTGTTTTTAAAAAATAAAACTAAATTAATATCTTTAGAAGATATAACAAAATTTTGGATTCTATTAATAATAGTCGTAACATATGAGTGACTATTAGTGATAGAATTTTTAAAAAAACTTTTATAGATGATAAGTATTTTGTAAAAATTGCTATTTTTAAAAATTTTCTTTAAAAAACATAAATATCATCTTGTTGGCACTGTTTTACAAATCTTGCCTCTTCAATGTGTAACTGTCTCTAAAATTTCAAACATACAATATATTCTTTTTAATACACATTTACCATGTTACTCAAAATTATATATACACACATGTGTACACATTTAGTGGTCATGTTTAGCTAGGATAGAACTAATTAATGATAAATTCTTGTGGTCAAAAAGTTTTAGGATTTTTATTCATACTGTTTATTATCACACAAAAATAGTCAAAGGTCAATATGGCATATACCATAGATACTCTTGTAGACTTTTGTGGCCACATTTTTTTAAATCCGTTCTTTGCCTTACCAACTAATAGCACTATATGTACATTCACAAGGATGATTTAAGCATGAAATCATGTCTTAAATATTTCAATTAAAATATACAGAATTAGACCACCACCCATAGTCTATATTATCAAACTAATTTTTAAATATAGCAAAATATCATCAAAATGTTATTAAAATATAATAAACTATCACAGTTTTATCTATGATAAATTACAGTAATAAACTACTATTTGTGTCTATTTGTATCTAGTCTATCTTAGTCTATCATACATAAATTGTGATATTTTGTTATATTTAAAAAAAATTATTAAAATAATTTTTCTATATAATATGTAACAAGTGTGGTTTTTCAGATTTTCAAACAACAAATGTGCCAAAAAAAACTTAATTATTTACATATATAATTTACAAACTAGGCAAATTGTAGGGTGGATATATATGTAATTAACAAAATATAATTTTATTCTTTAAATGAAATTTATATTTACTAAATAACTTCTTTAGAAACAACGTAACCTAACATGATAGAACTAGGAAAGATTAAAAATAAAAAAAATTCAAACCAATGAAAACTTAATTAATTGATCTCATAATTGTATATCAATGTAAATAAGTAAATTATGAGGAAATGGTTACAAATAGTAAAAAAGTGAGCCTATTTACAAAATATAGAAAAAGAAATCTTAAATACAATATATATCGAAAGTTTTAAAATGCCTCTAAATTATAAATGATTAAGCTTCATTTTAAACTTTTGTATCCTTTCGTTGACACAAGAATAGACCTAAAATATAAATTATTAAATGAGATGTTAAGAATGCTGAACTAAACAAAACAAAACATTTAATTTGTTCACACTTTAAAACATTATTTATTTAATCCGTAATTACATATTAAAAAAAAACATATTTTAGACCTTTATGTTAGTTATCTAATAAATCATTTATTTTAAATAGGTACTAAATTTTCGTGAATATTTATTGAGCGAATAAAATAAAATAAATATTAAAAGTAAAGGTTGTGTAAAATTCAATATAGTTTGTTAAAACATAGTTTAGAAGATTCAAATTATGAAAAACAAAAACAGAAACATTTGAAAAGGCGAGATGAAAGCCAAAAATTACACAAATGGATAAAAGTTCAATGTATATATCTTATAGATATGTACCTATATGATCTAATCTAATAATTAAAAAAACCTCTCATTTTCTTGAAGGTGTGGAAAAGGGAAGGTAATGGGTGAGTCGTTTTTTTTAGCTGCACAGAAAATGGAGAAAAATGATGTAAATTGAATGGAAAAATGTTTTAGAATGAAACAAAAACAATGTGAAAAAATTAAGTTTCTTCTTCGCATCTTTTAAAAAATATAAGAAACGGTAAAATATTTATAATATAAAGAAAATTTTCAAAAATTGAAAAAAAACAATGTGAAAAATTAAATTATATCGTTAAATTTTTTTTTTAATTTTTTACTATACAATCATTTAGATTTTTTTTCACAATTTTTTATATTTGAAACAACCAAATAACAATTTGAAAAAAAAATAAAAAATAAATCTTTTATATTTGGTACATGATCTTGAATCAAATAACAACATTTAAAAAAAAAACTGTAAAAGAAGAAAAAATGACGATGAAAAGAAGAAAAAAAAGCACAAAAGAGAGGAGAAGAAATCGGAAGAAAATGGAGGGCAAACCTGTAATATTTAAAAAATTGTCAGTTTTATGGACTTTTTTATTTTGTTAACCAGACTATAAATATTTTACTGGTTTATTATATTTATAAAAATTAATCTTTCTTCTCTTGTAATCATTTTTTTAACAATTAAATATATTTTCTCTTTACATCTTACAATGATTTGCATCTTTCTTAAATATTATATTATTGTATTATGATTGAAGTTTTAGTCAAATTTTAAAAAATAAAGAAAAAACATTTTTAAAAAAGTAGCCTCTTTTAGTAACTATTTCAAATTTTTGTTCTAAATTATTAATTTTTTAAAATTATGTTTTTAAACTTTTTGTTTATTAAAAGAAATCATATATATTTATTAACCGAGTTTGTGTTTCAATTAAATGTATTTTTTAAAAAAACTTTTTTTCTTCCTTATCAATTTTTCTTCCGAATGATTGGTCAAAGTCAAAGCAAAGACCAATATATAAGACTTTGACTGATCCAACCAATCATGTTACCTTTTCCCATTTTCTTACCAATTTGGTGATTAATTGTCTATAAAATTGTTGGCCACGTTCCTTGACTTTTCAACTAATCAATACATATGGAACTCACTAACCTCTCTTTTCTATTCCTTCCATTGAGTTACGTTTGAGTTAGACTCGTTACCAAGTTAAAACAAACTCTCTTAAATAGATATGTATAGACTTTTAATTATGTTATTATATTTAAAGATCTGTTTTATCTTTAAACTTTTAAATAAGGTTTTTTTTTTTTTCAAATATATACAAGTCAACAAAATACTTACACTATATAAAACAATTAAAAAAACAAAAAAAAAGTTCATAGACTCACAATAGAAAATACCAAAACTACTTCAGTCAACACACAATTAATCGACTACACGCGTGCGTAATTCTTTTTCTAAACGATCATGATACAAGATTGTGTAAAAAATGATACACGATCGCATACCAAGTCTAAACGATTTTGGTTTAAGATCGTATACCAAGATCTTATATATTTGGTACTTGGTACACGAACTTGTACCAATATCGTGATTAATCGACCACATGCATGGGTAATTTTTCTAAATGATCATGATACGCGATTATGTAGAAAATGATTAATCGGCCACACGCAGTTAATCGGTCACACGTGCGGGCAATTCTTCTTCTAAATGATAGTGATATGCGATTGTGTAAAAAATGATACATGATCGCGTACCAAATCTAAACAATCTTGGTATTAAGATTCTGTACCAAGATCTTATATATTTGGTACTTGGTATACGATCTTGTACCAATATCGTTTAGATTTGATACACTATCTTAACTTATAGATTCTTTTATATTTGGTACACAATATTTTCAAATCTAAACGATAATGTATCCAATATCCCAACGATTTTTGTTCAAGAATGTGTACCAAGACCTTTTATATTTTGTACACGATCTTGAACCAAATAACACTCTAAAAAAAATAAAGATTGATGATTGATTAAAAACAAAGAAAACAATAACAGAAGTATAACGAAAAAGAATAACAATAATTGTAGAACAGTTATCATGATTTCAAAAAAATATAAAAGAAAAATTGCAGAGGAAGAAGAGAAGAAAGAAAATGGAAATGAAAAAGGGAAGAAATTGGAGCCGCACGAAATTCAAAAGCAACAAGGGCAAACCTGAAATATTTTAAAAAAATTGTCAACTTCATGAACTTCTTGATTTTGTTATATTGGTGGTAAATATATTTGTGTTTTGTTATATTTATGAAAATTAACCTTTAAATGATTATTCATTTTCATCGTTATTATCAATAACAGAAGATTGTAGTATATTAGTGTCAATCACTGATGTCATTGGTATTTTATCATATATTTATAAATACTTTAAATTTATTTTACTATATTTGAATACAACATAATCCTAATTTATTAATTAACATATATTTAAGATATGGCTAACTGGTTAATTAATAATTGAGGTGAATAGTACATGTAATCAATTAATAAAACTTCATTCGTAAAAATAAATTAAGTACATTAAGCAACAAATATCAATTATTTATTTAATTAACTCTAATTATATTAAAAGTAAAATTATTATATAAAAACTCACAGTTTTAGAAGAAAATAAAACCTTTGTCTATAAAAAAGACGAAGTCTGGGAATAATTTATTCACATGCAAATTAACTACATAATAAATACTGGCTAGTCTTAAATATGTTTATGTCAATTCTCATTGAGAAAATCTTCTAACAAAATGGTTTTAAAAGTCTAAAATAAAATTAGAAGTTTAGTGGTAAATAGGGTTTAAAATAATTTTAACTTATACGTTAAAGCTTAATTTTTTATTGAAATAATGTAAATTAGAAAGCTATTTGACCCAAGTGATAGAACACTATATAACTCAAGGTGATAGGTCAAGACCATGTAATTTAATGCATTTTTTTAAAATATAATAATTTACTAAAATAATTACATTCTATATAACATTTTAGGAGTCTAATAAAAGCTTAGGCCCAATCTTGTATAATTACAAAAATGTCTTTGCAATTCACACGATTAAACTTCACGTTTTTTTTTGTTTTCATCTATGCTTCTTCTTTCTTCTAGGATAAACAAAAATAGTTGTCTACCTCTCTATTCTAGATAGACACTGATAGAACATTATCATTTTCTATTTGGAATAGACAAAGATAGAACACTAGAGATAGAACACTATCACTGTTTATCTAATTCCATTCAAACAAATAATTTCAATACAATACAATGCTAATTCAACAAACATATTTGCATGCTATCACGATCTATTATGGATAGGTAGTGATAGATCATTATCTATGTCTATTCCTAGATAGACAGTGATAGTTTGATAAAGCACTATCACTTTCTATTTGGGACTGACGAAGATAGAACACTATCATTGTCTATCTAATTTCATTCTTACAAATAATCTCAATTCAATATAATGTTAATTCAACATATATATTTGCATGCTATCTATCGTGGAGAGACAATGATAGACACTATCTATGTCTATCTAATTCTATTCTAACAAATAATCTCAATTGAATATAACTATAGGAATAGACGTTAATTATATTCTTTTTTATAAAAATGAAAACAAGATTATGTAAGAAAGTAAATTAATTATTCAATAGTGATAGAATGAAATAGACTTCTATCTAGCTTTGTCCATTTATACACAATTCATTATAAAAGACAAAAATAAAACATAGAAAGAGATATACATATAGGTTAGTTATATTTTTGTCTATTTTTATCCATGATTCAAAATAAAAGATAAATAACAAAAGATAGACAGAGATATACATCTACAAATAGATAGAGATATGTGTTCATCTCTGTATCTTTGTCTATCTCTATTCACATTTCATTATAAAAGAAGAAAAAATAGATGATGACCCTAATCACAATGCAAGGATACAGTTAGAATGTTGATAGACAGAAATAGATGTTTATCTCTGTCTATCTTTGTCCATGATTCACTGATGGTAAATAATATAACTTGGAAAAATTGCATTAGATGACGAAAACATTTAGAAAAAAACAGTCCATTAGATCTCTTTTTTGCATATTGCGAATATGACAAATATGAAAAGTAATTAGTGATATCAGGTGACTATCAAATGACTATCATAAGGTTATTAGAGGGGTATTAGAGGATTATGAACTTTGATATTTGCTACTTTTGAAATTTAGAAAATGTAGTGACTTGGACTCTATTATCATGATTTTTTTTTTCAAGCGTCCCATATAATGTTGTAGATAAGATAAGAGAAAAATAATGAACATAAATAAATATATTTGAGATAGACATAGATAAACGATTATCTGTGTCTATTTAAGATAGACGTAGATAAAAAAAATCATTTTTCAATTTATCTTCCTTTTTAAAGTTGTAAAACTATCATGAGAAAATGATAAGAAAGTAAATTACAAATAAATTTCAAAAATTAAAAATAAAATAAAAAATCTCTTGTAATCATTTTATTTATTTATTTATTTTAAAAAATTAAACATGTTTTCTCTTAATTTTTCAAAATGATTTACATTTTTCTTAGTCAAATTTGAAAAATAAAAACAGTTTTTTTTCTTTTTTTTTTAGCTATCGTGATTTAATTTCCAACTCCCCTTGTTAATCATTTATTTTTGTAATGTACTATTCTTGATATAATAAGATGGGTCTTTTCAAATTATGACCAATTGTCCAGAAAAATTCTAAAACGAGAATAAAAGAATATAGAGAAAATTATCCTTTTAATCTATAGGTTTTGATGAATATGTGTAATTGGTTTCTGAGTTTGAAAAATAGATCCAGATTTATACATTTTGGTCTCCAAGTTGTGAGGTCCAGATCTGAAAAAGGGAGTCCTGATGAAGAAAAGAGGAACCGAAAAGTGGGATGATTCTTCTAAAACAAAAAAATGATCATTCTAAAGATAAAATTCAAAAGGAAGGAAGAAAGTCGCATTTGAGAGAATGAGATGGACGGAGAGTTGTCACGGCGAAGGAGTTTTATTGTAAGAAGAGTTAGGCAATCTGGTGAAGTAACGCGAAGCGAAGCCAAAAAAGAAGTGGTTGGTTATGGTATGTCACGAGAAAGAGAAGGTGAGGAAAGAAGAAGACGAAAAAAAGAGTTTAGTTTCTCAAGAAGGAGAAGATGAGGAAGAGTTTAACTTTCTGAGAAGATAAGATTAGCGTCTAAAGGGAATGTCTATTCTTGAGTTGATTATTGGCTTACATGTCGAGCTTGGATTTGACTGCATGGTGCAATAAGGTGGTAAGACGATATGTGTAAAGTTATAATTTGGAAATGGCAGTTAAAGAAAGTAACTAGTCCAAAGGATGAGTATAAATAGATGTGAAATGCCCTAAGAGAAGTGTTGCTATTTGGAGGTTTTGTCAAGAGTGTGCAAGTAGTTGAATTGTCGCTGAAGGAGTACTACGCAGGGAGAGGCGTTTGGAGAAGAAAAGGATTAGACTTGCATGAGTGACTTTCTTAAATTAAACACTTCTGCGTGAGTGATTTGTAAACTAAATGTTTTGAATAAATGTTTTCTTAATAGACTCTTTCTGAGTATGAATTATGCATAAAGCGTTTTGTATCTCTCTATGTTATTATAGTTGTTGTTGTTTGAAAAGAGAAAACTATTGCTTTTTATGTGCTAATTGTGATGAATATGTGCAAACCATCAACCTTATTCCTATCAAGTGAATAGTGATTATGTGGTGTGCACATAATGTGAATGACGTCGTGTGGATGGTCAGTGCAACAAGAAATGAATCAATAAAATTTTCAGACACTATGGATGGAGTGAACATATCATAGTAGTTCAATCGCAAGATATTGGCGAGAGTGAACTGAAGTAGGCTTCGTGAGGGAAAGGATTCATATTCTTGGTAGAAAGGAATAAGAGAAGCTAATGTGAGATTTCTATGATTTATGAAATGAGGCGTTGGAAGATGCATTTGAGAAATGAAAATGAATTTGTGCTTGACTTGTATTCCCAAAAAGATTTTCCAAAATCTTTACTCACTAAGTATTTGACTTACGTGTTTAAGGTTTCCTTCCCTAGGTGATCAGACGTTGAGACCAAGTAAGGAAAGGTAAGATGGATTATGATGCAAGAAAGCTGGCCAAGTTATTCATCTTTGGATGGCTTAAAATTATTATGTTTAAAGAGGGTTGCATCCCAATTCTGCATTGGGATGAGTCTCGTCTTTGAGATGGGTTGTTAGGCAATCAAGGAGAAAGATAGAAATTGATTATTATATTTCTAAACACCTTGATGTAAGACTAGCATCCTAGTGGTGAAGGGAAGGCAAGGAGCTTAGAGCTTAGGTTATTTTTTTTTATGCCTTGCAAGAAAAGAAATGTAATTGTAAAGGATTAGATCAAGTAATAAAAGCAGGGTTGTGTTTTCTATTTCTTTTCGTTGTGTTGTGTTTATGTATCCATGTTGTGCTTATCGCTTAGTAGCTAATAAGTTTAAGTGTTGAAGGCTAGGCGATTAAGCTAAGTTGGTTGTTTAAGTGGTTTCCGCTACATTGTGTTGTAAAGATATCCACTGAGTTCAAAATTGAAACAACTCTGCGTTGGAGATTGGTTTTGAGAAGTTTTGCTTACTAGGCATTTGACTCGTTATTTCGCAGAGAGGTACGTGTTGGAAATCTAGACGGCACGCCTATTTCTGGTCGCATGATGACATGAGTTTTCAAAATGTACCTTTTTTGTCCTTGAGTTTTTTAAAAAATAGGTTTAAAAGATCTCTCAAATAAATTTATACTTTTATTTTAAATAATTATATGACATTTTAAATTAGAAGAATAACTTCTAAAAACGATATCCTCTCTAAAATAATGAAGTAAAATTTAGAATATGAGAAAATGCAAAGATGTCACACAGATATATGTGGTTCAATAACAATGTGTTAGCTACGTTTATAAACAAAAAAAAAAAAGAACAAGTATTATTAGAGAAAATATTTCAAAATGCAATATGTGCTGCCATTAGGTTAGCAAAACCTCTATAATTGGTTGTTCGTAGTACTACATAACGAATTTAAGACATTTCTACATACTACATAAAATTTAAGAGAGTTTCTTTTAAGTATAATAATTATGAAGTGAAAAAAGAACTTTTAAGAATGAAGGTTATGTAAACAACCCTCTATAACCGTAAATCAAATACCATATATTCTCTCTAAAACCAGCTAATAAATATATATAGTGATGCTTTTGTATTTTTTTTTTTTTTTATAGAAAACGTTTCATAAATTAAATTAACTAGAAAAAGAAACAATGAGGAACAAGATCACTAACAAACAAGACACGAGAGATCTATAGATTATAGTATTGTAAAGTTAGATCACTATTTATATATATATATATATATATATATAAAATAATTTAATTATAGATTGTTAGATTCTCTTATGAGTATTAATTTATATCTAACGCTTATATTTCACGGCTATACAATACATTATTCATACCCACATTAAAATAAATATTATTTTGAAACAGTTTATAATTGTAGATTAAAAATATTTATAACTATTAAATCAAATTATCCAATTATATATTGTCATATACTAAATTAAAAATATAAAGAGACAAAACTGACAAATGTGCAATTCAATTACACACAACTTGTTTTCTAAATAATTCCTTTTTAAAGTTTTCAAATTTGGAGGAAAATAAACTGGTTAAAAAAAGTACCATTAAACCGACAGTATTTTTATTTTATCTTATTTTACTACAAATTATTATAACCTCTATTAATAAATGATTTGGAATTTTATTATATTTTGTAAATATTTAAAAATGTTTGTCATGTTATTTTGTTATATTTTATGTGTATGGTATACCTTTTAAGAGCATAGATTATCTTATGTTGTTTTTATTTATGGTGACCCCATTTGTTAAAACACCTTTAGCCATCCTAAACAAAATAAAATAAGTACTTAACTAGCTATCCTAAAATCACTCCTAAAAAGAATTAAATCTATACGCTTTATTCCAAATAATTTATGTTCAATATTTATTATATGAATATTGTTTATTGATCTACTTTAATGATAGTTCAAGTTGGTCATTATTATTCTGTAATGTCTTTTTATCAGTCCACTCTTGTGATTTAAAATACTTATTTTTCGTTACTATACTTTTAAAATGATTTAATGTTTTTTCAACTTTATTTTACTTTTTTTATCACACAACCTGCGATAAATATGTTGAAATATAACACTCTAACCGCTATTCATCCCTTAGATTGCATGGCCTAGCAACAGACTCTAAAATTCCTTAAAACAAATTAGCAATTTATGATCACATCCAAAATAATCTCGCAAAAGACCTTTTTAAAAAATAGAAGGTTCTATGGACAACAAGAATGAAAACATATATTTTCAAGAAATAAAAAATGAAAATTTTTAAAATATTAAAATTATTTATAAAATATAATAAAATTCAAGTTATCTTTTATTTATTTTTTTTCTTAACTGTTTGTTATTAACAAATCCACTTAGTAATTAATATATTCATTTTGTTACATAGTTTTTAAAATGTTTCTATAATTTCTAAGCCGAGATTTCAAAATTACAAAAACAAAAAAGAATATTTGAGTACTCATTTTTTTTTATTAAAAATTCAATTTAGACTTAAAATGTATATTAAAAAGGTAATGTGAAATGACTTAAAAATTTAAACAAGACAAACACAAATTTACGAGAAGGAAATTTAAAGTGAAATTTGATTATCCCGACAAAAACAAACATAAACATTAATATTTAAATATTATTAAAAAATTATTTAAATAAAAGTTTTTAAAAATATTTAAAAATATTATAAAATATAAGAATCTATATTATCATATACTTAAATAGATTACTATTTGTATTTATCATTATACATATAAATACATAAATTTACGCAATTTAAAAATAAATTAATTATTAGGTAAAACTATAAAAAATTTAACAAATTTTACAAAAGATTTACAACTTATAGCAAAATTTATCATTAATAGTCATCCTATAGTGATAAATTAATAAAATTTAAAATTTTGCTATAACTTATAAATATTTTAATTTATTTTAACTATTTTTAAAAATATAAAGTTGTACTTTTTTGTTTTTAAAATGAAAAAGAGTTAAGAATTAATAACGTAAATAAACAAACATTTTTACATCACAATAAGGCACCATTATACCAAACAAAAGTCCTCACACATTGTAGTACCGAAAAAGACTGATAATTTATGTTATTTAGTGTATAAAAAGTTTGATTAATTAGAGTTTTATTATTAAAATGTTAGGTTTTGAAGCAAGTTGTGATGTAAAATTTTTATTATTAAGTTTAAGTTCACATCAAATTTTTATTAAGGTTTTAATATTTGACTAATAATCCAGATGTGTCCTTATGCAAT
>JBBPDI010000022.1:5673478-5700696 GCA_037974545.1 Cucumis variabilis
TTTTTCTAATTCCACCTTTAGCAAAACTATATTAATCGGGTCATGAATCTAATGATGATATTGCAATAGTTTTTTTTCTCCTTTGGTAGATAATGATAACTGATATTATGATTAATTAATAGTACTAATTATAAAATCGAGACATATTTGATCTTCATGTTTATTCAACGGTAAATTATTTCTAATCTTTGGAGAAAAAAGACGACCTGCAAAAACAAAAAAAGAAATGTTGGTGTGATGCTTGTCACATAACCTCCTATACTTTAGTCAGTATTTGGAAAAAGAGGTAGAGCAAGTTTGCCTTTTTTCTTAGTCTATTTATACTGGAGTTTAGAAGTTTTCTTTATCCCTTTTGGATTCAAAATCTAGATTATTAGGCTCGACCTCAATTGTTGAGGGGATTTTCAATTAGGAACTCTTCTAAGACTGCTTCCTATCACTCTTAGGTCCATTCTTTAGAATTAGGTAACTCTTCTGGTTTTACTTTTATCTTTATCTAATCTTTTTGTTGGTCCAAAATTATCCATAACAAATATTATAACTTCTTTAAAAGAAGTTTTAATTAAATATTAAATCATATTTAAGTTATACAAAATATTATCAACTTTGAGAGTTTTTCATGAAGAACGGTGTAACGCTCTCGACAGTCCCCTACATTCCTTGCGACCTGAAAACATCATCCTTATTTGTCTTAAAGGCTTATTAGAGTGAAAGTTCTCTGTACAAACCAACACGAGTTCTTTCAGTATGTTTTGTCCTCACTCACATGCACCCTAAGAAAATTCTCAAGTCGTCACTCGACATTGAATTGCTCAAAGCTAAGCATGCTTAACTTTGTAGTTCCTATAACCGAGCCACAGAAAAGGAAGGTGTAACGTCCTAGGCCTAGGATTCAGACCAGGATTTGGAATTCGGATCTCCGACATTCCCCTGCATCCCCTACGACCTAGCGACATCATCTTTACTTTTCTTAGAGGCTTATTAGAGTGAAAGTCATCCCCACAAACCAACACGAGTCCTTTCAACATGCTTTGTCTTCACTCACATGCATCCTAGGAAAATTTCCAGAAGGTCACCCAACATAGAATTACTCCAAGCTAAGCACACTTAACTTTGAAGTTCCTATGATCGAGTCACCGAAAAGGAAGGTGCACCTTTAAATTCTTTTAAGTCTTTCTTAACATTACTTTCATGTCCTCAGGGTCCCCCTCATTCAGATGTGGTATCGGTTCATTCATGTCTTCCTCCTAATCTTGAGCGTTATAGGCCTGTCAAACAACCATAACCGAGTATTAGAAATCTAAATATTAAGTATGATTGACTGATCTACACGTTTATTTACAAGCTTTGAAAATTATTTGAATTCCATGATTATTTTCAAAGAATGAGTTACAAAGTTTTGTTTTAAGAACTACAGCTTTTCACGAACAATCTAAGTAAGCTTGAGCTTTACAAAAGATAAAGATAGCAGTCATGTTTAATGTTTTCGTATAATTTTTCTGATGTTTCTATTAACTACATGACTGAGGTGTTGAGCCCGAGGCTATATGGTACCATGTGCACACAGGTTAGATTCCGTTGTTGACGTTGAGTGTACTCTGTAACAACGATGCTGTCGTGAGTGCTGGGCGGGTCCCACTACGACAAAGACAATGAAAGTGCTGGGCGGGCTCCACTACATCGTAGGGCTTGTAAACGTTGTTGTAATGAGTGTGTCCTACATATCGTAGATTTGTCATGTTAGTTAAAACATTTTGATATACTTGATATGTCTTGCTAGATTTCAATGACATATATATTGAGTATTTGAGGAAGCTATTCTTACTATTATATGTCTATGTTCATGACCTGTATAAAAAGATTTATATGTGTAAGCTTTCACGTGCTCTTACCTATAAATTTATAGTTTTAAACTAAGTCACTCACGGAGCTTCATAGCTTACCCCTTCCAAAATGTTTTACCCACTTTTCAGGTAGAGATCGAGTTCCCGGTGCCTGATAGACTGCCTTAGTCTGCTGAAGCTCCAATATCGATTGCCAGTACGTGATTAGAGTTGTACATAGAGTCTGTTGTGTTATGATGTATATATCTTAGTATGATATAGATTCTCTACAGTTTATGTAAGCTTTAGGAGTTGTGGTTGTATAGACCTTTGTTGGTTATGTTTTGGTTAAGGTGTCTCCAGGTTTACTCATGAAATTAGATATTTATGGGCTACACTTTATGTATGTATGTGATTAGATTAGGATCCGCTGTGTTATGTTGGATATACAATAGTTTATATACTAGATTGGCAGGTTTATCTCGTTAAAGTTTTCAACAGGGTCGACAGTTACACGTAAAGAAAAGCATTGTCTGTCGGCTTCACACCGTCTTTCGGTCTAAGCTAGCGGATAGTCAGGGAGGGGGTGTGACAGAAGGTGCACCTCTTGTTGAAATATGTAGTAACTATTAATTCTATTAAATCTTTCTTAACCTTACTTTCATGATCTTAGGATCCCTTTTATTTAGATGTGATACCAGTATATTTATGTCCCCCTCCTAAACTCGAGGTGTTACAAACGGAATTTGATAGGTGTTTACAAAATTTGAAAAAGTGTAGATCACATAATTTACAACTTAGTTTCAACTATATAGGAGATTTAAGATTGTTTTCATCAATACCATTTATTTTATCTTCAAAGATATTGTTGACATCATTTGCAACAATCATTTACAAAAGATTTTTTAGAATTTGAAAGTCCAAGACTTAAGTAAAACGAAACTTTTCAACATCTGGAAATATATGTTGTTGATAAAAAATTTTGAAAAGGTCATTAGTACAGAATACTCGTCAAATTGTAAATTTGGAGAGGAGAGAAGATAAGCAAATAAGTTGCATGATACCATCCGAGGCGAGATGACTAGGTGATTAACTCTGCTAATCTCTACACGTAAACTGTCATCTCAAATGAGATGGCTAAGTGATTTGCTATATAATCTTCACGCACATGTCATCATCCTAAGTGAGATGAGATGTAATAATGATATTATATTTGTGTCACACCCTGTTCTAGATTTTTTTCTATAACCTAGATCGTGGTGTGAATCTATTCTTAAAAAAAAACCACATTTTTCAACCAAAACTTCTATAGAAATTTTGGCAGCATTCCCCTAAAATATGAGTTAGCAAACCTGAAAAGAGTTGGAAATTACACTTATATACATATTCAGATCTTCATACAAAAAATCCCTTCGAGTGTGTCTCACCACACACTCATCCAAACTATTTCAAAGTTCAAAACAGAGTTTATATCCAAACTATATCTTAGTTACAAAATAATTATACATGTCCATAGCATGACATTTGCTACTTCTAATCACCTCATATTGCAATACAAAACTTAAGTATGTACATATAAAAAGTGAAAGTCTACAATTAATAACAGGGAACTCAACCAATGTTTCACCCTTGATAACTACCTGGGGGAGAAGAAAAATTTTAAAACGTGAGCTAAAACTCAATGAGTAGCAAGTTTTTTAGAAGTAAGAACTCATAAAACATGCTGTCAATAATGTTTAAAAAATGCATTGATAATGAAATAATAATTTTAAACATTATCTTTACATATTACTATAAATCACAAGTATCGCCAACAAACCTATACCAGATAAGTAGTTTCCAAGTGACAACATTAAATTACATGTATAAGTATAAACAAAGCTTGAAGGTGAACCACTCACTATCAATGACTCAATCCCCCGAGATTAGATGCTTTCTCCACTTCAATTTAGCCTGAAACAATGATTAAGGTCTCTCAGTTATCTACACATGTCAAGATGTCACAACTATCCTTAAAACACTTTATTATGACAACTCAAGCTATTTATGGTTCAATGAGTCGAATTCCCACTTTCCTTAACATGCTTTAATTTAATTAGGCTAGAATTTCACTTTTGGACACTTAACCTCAAACTTAAAATCTTAACACCTTAAGCATCATCCAACTTAAATCAATCTTAGTCTGTCTTTTAATTCCATTCTCTTTTATTTCAACTATTAGTGATTTTTTTGATTTAGTTTTACTATATCAACGTGAGTCAATAACTTTAAAACTTACTCAAACTTGTCTAAAACAACCTTAAATGTGTTGATCAATGCTTCAAAGTTCTTTAAATCTTCAATTCCTCAAACAAAACAAAATGGGTAAAATCAAGTTCATTCTAAGACTAAATGGGTATTCAAAAACTATGAGAGAACTCACTAAATTTACCTAAAACCTTATCGAAAGTTTGTCAAAATCCCCTTGAGTGCACGTTAACGGCTTTCTAAATTCGAATCTAGTATATAAAACCATTGTATGTTTCGAAACTTATATAACTAACACCCATGCGAACTCCAAAGTTAAAGAAAAGTCCATTTCCAACCTTTAACATTCAACTCTAGGACCTTGAGTATATGGGTAATTAAATTTTAACGCGGGCATTCAAGAACTCTAAGGAAACTCAATAAAATCACTTTAAACTTTACCAAGAACTTAGCACAGTAGCCTTAACCCCAATGGACAATCCTCTAACGACCTTCAACTTTCAAATCCTAGCATCCAAAAACCATAGGTTGTTCAATATTAACACTAAACTTAAATGGGTACTCAAGACCCACTCCAATAAGCTTACAATCTTACCCAAAATTTTGCCAACACCCAATTCTGAGTCTCCTCGCAGCTGGACAACGAATAAAATCTCCTAATACTTCAAATCTAAAACAAAAAAGTAATGGGTATTGCAAAATCAAAGCTGAAACTTAATGGTATTAAAAAATATTCAACAAACCCAACTAAAATAAAGAAAATTTACCCTAAGTCCACAACAACTCCTACAAAGTAAATCAAGATTTGTCTGCGACCAATCACAACATAGAATAGAGTTAAACATTGAGCTCAACCATTAACAGTCAAAAATCTAAACAACGATGAAGAAGGTGCAGTGGCACGACACTCGTAGATCTAGGATAGCTAAATAACATGGGTTTGATGGCACGGTGCACAGTGGTTGATGTCAACGAGTTGAGTGGAGAAGGTTGGTCGAACGCGAAATAAAGAGGAATTGCTGGACTGGAGCTTTGACTGACGGACAGTTGGAGTTTGAGAAAGAGATACATCACATATAGAAGATTTATAAGGAAGGACACATGCTTGGAGAAAAAGGAGAAGAAGACTCTAAAGTTCCTTTTTCTTATTATTATTATATTACTATTTTTTAAAGAAAAAAATATATGAAATGATCTTTATGCCCTCAAAACCAAACTTCAACTTGCCCATTTTCTTTGTATTGAAAACAATAAACACGAAATCAAGGCTTACATGGAAACTCAAAAATCAAAAGAAAAATCACAATGTTTTTAGTTTGATTATTTTTCTAATAAATACAAAGGTACAAATGAGGGAACTTAAATAGAATGTCAAGAGCAAAGAAGAAAAGGAAAAGAGATTTTTATGGTAAGTTTTCAATAAATAATATTTTAATATATACAAATCCTAACACTCCCCCTTAAGTTGGGACGTAAACATCAATGAGACCCAACTTGCTAACACAAAAATCAAAGTTTGGTCTGAGAAACCTCTTGGTGAGAATATCAGTAAACTTTTGGCTATAAGGGATGTACGGAATGCATATGCTCCCACTGTCAAGTATTTCTTTGATGAAATATCGATCTATCTCATATGTTTAGTTCTATCATGTTGAACTAGGTTGGTAACACTCACAGCAAAGGAAATATCAAAACGAGTATGAGATTCAATTTACCCACCAGGCGCTGATATTGTTCTTTATCTACTGGAACTTGATCATCAGAGTTTCCAAGTTTACAACTGAATTCAATAGGAGTATCAACAGGATGACATCCCAACATACCTGTCTCATTTAGCAAATCAAGAATGTATTTTCTCTGAGACACGGAGATACCTTCTTTAGATCTGACCACCTCCATTCCAAGGAAATATTTTAGATTTTCCAAATCCTTGATTTCAAATTCATCATCCATTCTCTACTTTAGTTTACTCATTTCTGCCTGATCATCTCCAGTTAAAATAATGTCATCCACCTAAAATATTAGAACAACAATTTTTCCTGTCTTGAAAACCTTTGTAAATAAAGTATGATCAGAGTGCCCCTTATTGTATCCTTGGAACTTGACAAAGGTAGTGAATCTATCAAACTAAGCTTTGGGAGACTGTTTCAAACCATATAGGAATTTCTAGAGTTTACATCTACTGACTAAATTGGGCTCCAAATCCAGGCAGGGGGCTCATGTAAACTTCCTCCACAAGGTCTCCATTAAAAAAGGCATTCTACAACCAGCTGTTATAGAGGCCAATCTTTTTTCACAGCAACAGATAGCATGATTCTAACAGTATTCAACTTAGCAACTGGAAAAAAGTTTCTGAATAGTCAATACCATAGGTTTAAGTAAATCTCTTTGCAACTAACCTTGCCTTGTATCTATTAAGAGTACCATCTGCTTTGTATTTGAGAAAGAACACCCATTTGCATCCCACAGTTTTGTGTCCCTTGGGTAGAGCACAAATTTTCCAAGTTCTATTCTTTTCAAGAGCCTTCATTTCTTCCATGACAACATTCTTCCATTTAGGACATTCTAAAGCAATGTAGATATTTTTTAGTATTATTGTAGAGTCAAGGCTTGTTGTAAAAGCTCTGAACTATGGAGAGAGATTATCATAGGAAACAGTTGCAAATGAGATGTTTAGTACAAGACTTGGTACCTTTTCTTAAAGCAATGGGAATGTCAAGAAAGGGATCATACTCATTAAGTTTTCCTGATGACCCTGTTCAGCTTCATTATCACCCATTTCTATCCTAACCTCAATTTCATCACCACTGTTCTTTTCTTCTATATTTTCAAGAACAGAAACATCAGACCTGTCATTCTCACTTATCATATTATTAGTACAAGGTTCAGTAGGACTTTTCATACCTTGATTTCGAGGAGGTTCAGAGTCTTGGATTGGAGTCAGTGGCTAACTAGTAGAGGACCTAACTTCCTTTCTGAGGTTCCTCTTGTAATACATTTCCCAAGGAACTTGGTTTATAGGTAGGACTATGGGATGGGGATCGATGTCAGACAAAATATTAGGAGTAGGTTCAATAAATCCAAAGTTGTTGTTAGACTCTTCACTCACACTCTCCCCCTGAAGATGGCTCACGAAAAAGTAAGGTCGGTCCTCACAGAAAGTAACATCCCTAGTGACAAAATATTTCCTAGACAGTGGGTAAAAACATTTATAACCACGTTGGTGAAGGAGATACCCAACAAACACACATGCCTAAGCCCAAGGGGTAAATTTGGTCTGATTAGGGCCAAAATTATGGACATAAGCGGCATATCTAAACACACGAAGAGGAACCTCAGAGACAAGACTAGTAGAGGAGTATGACTCCTTAAGACAATCTAAGGAAATCTAAAGGTGGAGAATACGAGAAGGCATTCTATTAATTAAATGAGTTGCTGTAAGAATAGCATCTCCCTACAAGTATGAAGGAAGGGAAGTGGATAGCATAAGGGAACGGGCTACTTCCAGAAAGTGACAATTTTTTCGCTTGGCCACTCCATTTTGTTGAGGAGTGTAGGTGATGAGTTTTGGTGAACAATCCTTTTAGAGGATATAAATTCACTAAGGTTATGATTTTGGAATTCCCGACCATTATCACTCCAAGAATAACAATTTTTTATGGAATTCTGTTTCAATGGTGTGATAGAAATTTTGAAAAATAGAGGAAACCTCTTATTTATCAGTGATAAGGTAGACCCATGTAAGATGGTATGATCGTCTTTGAAAGTTACAAACCACCATTTTCCAGCTGAGGTGGTGACCTTGGAGGGACCCCAAACGTCACTATGGATAAAGGTAAACGGTTGTATGGGTTTATATGATTGTGAGGAAAAAGAAATCCGATGTTATTTTTTCTGAATGCACACATCACAAGATAACAAGTAGACATCGATTTTAGGAAAAAGATGAAGAAAAAAATATTTCATATAAGTAAAGTTTGGGTGACCCAACCGAAAATGCCACAACATAAAATCATGTTCAGAAGTGCTAAAATAGGAAGATAATAAACTAGTCCTACAGATACTACTACTGGATGGATCATCATCAAGGATGTAAAGTCCCCTACTATGCCGGGCAGTGCCAATTATCCTCCCTGAACTCAAGTCCTGAAAACAAAAAAATCAAGTAAGAAAGTAGCTTTAGAATGCACCACATGGGTGATCTTACTGATAGATAACAAATTGTAAGAAAGCTTAGGCACATGCAAAACATTATGGATAGAGAAATCGTCAAAGAGAACTATTTGTCCTTTGCCAGCAATCGAGGCTAAAGAGCCATCTGCTATCCTAATTTTTTCATTACCGATACATGGGGTATAAGAGATAAAGTGCTCTGAAGGACCTGTCAAGTGATCTTTGGCCCCCGAGTCCAAAACCTAAGGATTCTTCCTATCAACACTAATAAGACCGAGGGACTGAGGCATACCTAACTGAGCAATGACACCTAAAGTAGGAGGGTCGATCTGGCTAGCAGTAGGGCCAGTCGACTGAGAGGTACTGAAAATCAACCTAACATCGATACGCCCTAAGTGCTTGCTGGAGGAACGTTTGTTACCTTTTTGGGGTCGACGGTTGAGTTTCCAACACTGATCCTTGGTGTGCCATTGTTTCTTGCAGTGCTCACATACGAGGAATGGTTTTTCACTATTCTTCTCATTATCGTGGGTTAAGATCAATCGAGCACTAAGGGCAACAGAGTTAGTTATAATTTGAAGGTACATCAAGGAATGAAGTTACCAGTTCTTTGAATACATCGGTAGATCGATCAATTTAGAGGATGCACCAACTTAAAAAACAAATATGTTATAGGTTTGGTTAATCTCGGGACCACAAACATATGACTGTCCATAACCGGAGGGTGCCAATGACTCGTCTGCTTCAATCCTCGATCTATTATAGAGTTGGTTAGCCCCGTTCCCACAGAAGAAAGTTTGTTGTAAAGGGTCGACGGACAGATTTGCATTGATGTACAAATTTGACAGTTTTGTAGGTTGCTATCTAGCGACAATGGGCAGCGCGTGCGGCTACGGATGATCGAAAGGTTGAGACAGTTGGATATGCGATGACGCATAGAAATGGATAGGATGGGCAGTGAGATGAATGGATGGCAACGCGTGGGCCCACGGGTTTGACAGAAGCGATACTTGTGGTGGTTTCTAGTCAGAATATTATGCAAACGGCGAGGGTTGGCTCATTGTGTAGATCGACACCTTCTGAATCCGATGGAGTGGTTTTTCCACGATGGTGTCCACGGTAACAGCAACAACAACTTCTGTTTTGGTTTGGGTGTTTCCTAAATTTTTTTCTAGGGTTTCGTTGTTGCTTCACTTTGATACCATATTAAAAGCAATAAACACAAAACCAAGGCTTATGTGAAAACCTAAGAACTAAGAAAAAATCACGATATTTTTAGTTTTATTATTTTTTTTGATAAATACAAAGGTACAAATGAGGGAACTTAAATAGAATGTAAAGAGCAAAGAAGAAAAGGAAAATAAATATTTATGGTAAGTTTTCCAGAAATATTTTTTTCATATATATAAATTCTAACACTTTGTTTTTCCATCACTTATTAAATTTACAAATCATTATCAAAATAAAATTGCTCTTAAAATTTTCTCATCAAAATGATTCATCCCATAAAAAATTTACACATGGATTTTAAACTTGTTTTTCACAACTTAAAGAATATTAATATACATAAAAGGAGAATGGAATGAGGGCTTACAATTTGTATCTTTAATACAAGAATCAAACGTTTTAATTCCATTTTATATTCAATTTTCAACGTTATCCTCCCTTAATGACAAACATTTCCATAATTAAAACTCCCTATTTAATTACCAACATCTCTTTTATTTTCCTCCCTTATACAAACACTTTTCTTTGTTTCATTTTGACACAAGAGAAAAAAAAGAAAACCATTCTTTCAAACTATATTTTTGTGTCACACCCCGCCCCACAGACTTGCTTGCTTGTCTTGCGGATGTGGTGTGAGTTGAGCATCCTTGACGCGGTCAAACATCAAAGATACTTATCTTAACTTACTTAACTTAGCCTAATCGCCAAAACACTTAACATAACAAATAAACTTTAGGTGATGAGAACTTAACATGGAAAACATACAACAAACTTTAACTCTATTTCCAATAAGGCGTTTAATACAACAATATACAGAAACATCACTTAAACTTAAACGCCTGGCAACTTCTTGCCTAGCAAGCTCAAATTTTCTCTCCTCTTAACCTTAACGGGTCAGTTTTGAAGATTAGGCAGACAGTGGACGACTAAGGCAAGGGAAGGAAAGGAAGAAGAAGAGGAGAGGGGGGCGCGCGGGAGGGAGGGAAATTTTTTTCCCTCTTTCATTTTCTTTTCTTTTTTTTAAATAATAATAAAAAAAATAATAATATATTACTATTATTACCCTTCAAATTTCTTTTTCCTCCTTCAATCCTTTTCTTTCTCAATAGGTCATTTTCCTTTCCATACTAAATGTACTAAATTAATACTTAAAAATTTAAAATCTTCAAGTAATAAGGTAATTTAATTAAAAATAAATACCTTAGAGCTCGGGGTGTTACAACTAGACTAAAAATCCACTTCCAAACCTTTAAATCTCAAATTTAGATCCTTAGTAAAATGGATGTCCAAACTTAAGTCAAACTCATTGGGTCTTTCATTTCAATAGACTTTAATTTCAACTATCGAAGATTTTTGAATTTAGTTCCACTATATCAACATGAGCCAACTAATCTTGTACTTCATGAGGCCACCTAAAACCCTTTTATGTTTCTAAGGTCCTCAAATTTTCAAAGCGCTTAAAATTAGACTAGACTTTTCACCTACAAACTCTTAGACTTGAAATCTAGATATTTAACCCAATAAGTATCCAACTTAGTTCAAACTCAATGGTTCGATCTTTTAGATGGATATACTTTTGGACCCTCAAACTTCAACTTAAACTCTTAACCATAAACACCCAAACTACACTTTTGGACCCTCAAACTTCAACTTAAACTCTTAACCATAAGCACCCAAACTTAATTTCATACGCTCTTACAATATTCCTACTTTAAAGGTTTATATCCATCCACAATCTCGATACCAATCTAATGAGTCAAATACTTAGAAACTTAGTCAAACTTGTCTAAAATGACCTTAAGTAGTCTTGTCTTTCTATAATAACACTTAAGATGATGCACAAACTTTGGTGCTCATGAATTCTACACTTAACAAATAAAATCATAATTCATACATTCCCAGAAATTTCCAACTTCAGTAGGCTAGCTTCAACTACTCATAACTTCTTCATTACTTGATAAAAAGTAATGTACTTTATATCAAAATCTTCATATTGAAATCCTCTACAACTTACTTGAATAAATAAAAGTGATATTCCCACTAAATTTGTCCAGAATTACCCCAAAAGTAATTACCCCAAAAATATAAGTACTCCAAAATCGCATTCTCTGCAATCTCCTATTTTTCTCCTAAATTTAAACATATTTCTAATTAGAATTGGCTAACGAGTACCTCATAAAAGTTATAGGAAATTAAATAAGCTTTCCAACCATATCCATTAGGGCTTTTAGTTCCATATGTACATTTTAGGATACTCAAAAACCAGATACTTCTCAAAATTGTGTGAAAAGTCGTCTATGGCCTGTTTTCTACTTCAAAAATCATTCACTTAGCCTCAAAATGTACTCAAGTTTTATTCACGAAACTGGTTAGAAATTGAGTTGATTTTTTTTAAAAAATCCAACCTTACATTTTAATTCTTCTTGTATAGCTCAAACCAAAATAAAAACCAGAGAGGGTCAGTAAAAACTATTCCAAACCTTACTAAGAACATAACAAAGTACCCTTAACTTCAATGGATAGCACCGTAAGTACTTTCTAAATTCGAAAACAAGCATCCAATAGCATGGGTTATTCAATATTATCATTAAAATTAGATGGATACTCAAGACCCATTCCATAAGGTTTAGAATCTTACCCAAATTTGGTCAACAGTCAATTTCAAGTCTCCTCGTGGCTGAACAGTGGCTAAAATCTTCCAATACTCCAATTAGCACACCGAAGGCTCAATCAACGGATTGACAGACAGGACAACTAGCTCAAAACAAATCTTGGAGGTAGTATGACTATGGCCAAGCGACAGCATGCAAGAAAAACAAAAAATTGATGGCTAGAAGTTAGTGAATGACTTCCAATCGGCAAACAATGGCTGATCGGAAAAGGGACAAAAATTACCTCATATATCGGCTAGCACCTTCGATCTCGTGTGGCAAGAGCTGGCGATGGTATGTTTGGCTGGTCGACATCCAATCGTTGTAGTCACCGGCATGTAGCGGTGGAGAGGAAGAGAGAGACGCGAACTTCGGCGGTTAGGTGTGGCATTGTTCTGACGTTGGAGAGTTAGAGATGGAGAGATTGTGGCGTGAGGGAGAGGGATCGGTGAAATGGAAAGAAAAAAAATCATGAGGCATCTCTCTTAAACAATGGAGAAGAAAATGTTTTATTTTATTTTTTTTTAAAGGAGAAAAAGACTCAAATGCCCCTAAACACAACAAGAACTTCCTTTTTTCCATTTTTTTAACTCCTTAAAACTCACTCATTTTTTCCAATTCTTTTACCAACTTAAATTATTCCAAATTTTCTAGTTAAAGTAATTAAATCTCTAATTGGTGTAAAATGTGCTTCAACATTGATTTACACAAATAAAAAATATTAGAGTAAGTAAAAGAGAATAACTTACCAACAAAAACGTAATTTTAATTAAATTGAAATAATTACAATCTATTGTTAAGGGTATAGATGGAGTTTTAAAAAAATTAAAGAATAAAGTTATCCAAAAATGTTTTTCTAACATCTTGTCTGTTTATATATTATAGATATAGATTTATTTTAAAGAAAATGACAAATCAACTTAAATTAATATAGCAATGGGCACAAAAAAAGTATTGCTCGAAGTAAATGAATAAAAATAATTAAAATAGTACATCTTTTAAAGAGTTAAGAAAAAATCCTTGATTCAAATTGAGTGGTGGGCCAACTAAGAATGAAAAAAGACATATTAATAAAGAAATTCATCCATATTTGAATCTTTTTTTCTTTCTAGTAAGATATGTTATATCTCAATCAAAATATTTTCTTAGGCTATATTATCTCATAATTTAAATGAGGTTTTTTATTAATTCAAAATGCAACTAGGAACATTTTGATTTAATGTTCTTACCCCAATTCAAAATCAAGAAAAATGTAGTGAGTAAAAAGATTTTTTTTTTTGTGATATATAAGCATTTCTAAAACATTGTTTTATTGCAGTTTGTTTTAAAACTTTTCGTGAAACACCTTAATTTTTCAATCAAATTACTATTGTTTTTTTTTGTATTAACTAATTCATTTGTGAGATTTTATTTTAATTTTAATGACGACCAATAGTAAGATGTGTTACATTTTTAAAATAACAATTATATTAAATCACCTAGAAAAGTTATTTGTATAATTTGAATAGTTATATAACTAAATCATTTATATAAAAACAGTATTTAACAATTATCATGTAAGCTTTTTAGTAAAACAAATGATGCCTAAGTATTGAAAATTAACCATATAAGAAATTGAATAGATATATTCTTCTATGCGAGATATTCTAAATAATAATTTAATTAATACCGATAGAGAACTACACAACATAGTTTAATTCTAAAAAAAGAAAAATCTACAACTACAATACTTATGAAATTGGATAATATAAATAAATCTAACCATTTTGTTATGTTTATATAATGTTGGAAGATTATTTTGCTTTCTCTTTTGTTTGAAAAATATAGAGGGTGTTCAATTTTTTATTGAATCATTTTTTAAAGTGTTTTTCTTTTTTTCTCTTTTTTTTGGTTTTGAAAAATCATTTTATTGAGTTGATCATATATTTTATTGACACTAACATTATGTATTTTTTTATAATTAATTAGATTGATGTTGGACAATTATAGTTGTAGTTGCATGTGCAATCAAAGTAATTCATAACGTTAAATACAGTAAAAGTAGAAAAAATTATTTTGTGCAGCACCCCAACAAATACTTGATTGTCTCATCAAGTATCCGAAATGTAATGACCCCACTCATTGTACTAAGATAAGGTCATTACTACTAAAATAAATTACAATTTGACTCCATTTAAATTTTTTTAAAAAAAACATAGAAAACCAAGTTCTTAAATAAAGAATTTCAAATACTCATAATTCATAATTTGGAAAGATATAAATAAATACTAAAAAATTTAGTTTTAGTTCGAGCCTTATCTAATTTTTAAAGAAAAATAACATAAAAGTAATTCATAAGTTCGATAAATTTAAATAAATTACTAAAAATCAAATACTGAGAAAACATGGAAGGCGAAAGCAACATAAACTTTCCCATATGGCAAGTCACGTCACTTCTTGTCATTCGCCAGCTTTCCTCTACCTCTACCTCTATCTAATAAGTTAAACATAGAAAGAGTGAGTATAAACATATACTCAGTACGGGAGCCACTACTAGTCCCGTTAGGTTTCTGTTAACTACTTATTAGGGTCCCGTAAGAAAGTACCCTAAAACTATTGTGCTTCCAACACACGCAATCCAGTGATCCTATAGGAAAACATTTGGTCTTCGATGAACCTGAAGGAACACCTAAAAGAAACTGGTCTTTGATGAACCCGAAGGAACACCTAAGAGAATTGGGTTGTAGGTGACTATGTCGAACCACTCATATAACATATCATGACAGACTAGTGGTCCCGTCGAACTTACACAATCATAAATTTATGAAAAGGTGGTGATCCTGAGGGACACTCATATGGGTACATATCATAAATATCATAGCATGGCATGAATATAAATCATAGTGTTCTTTTGTGATTAATATAGCATGTGTCATAACATATCAGTCATCAACACTAGTCACCAACATCAGTCATCAACATCAACACATTATGCATTTTAGCTACATCAATGCATAATGAAAAATACATGCAAGCTCTTAATTTTACGTTCGAAGAAGGTATGGTAGTAGAATCTCTTACCTCGAGATTAACAAATTTTTCCTAACAGTCACAGCCAAAGCTTTCTAATGAATAGGTCCTAAATAATAAGGAAATAATTTAATAACTAAATAGAATGTGTCTAACATCTAATTTTTTTTTCAATTCGACTTACCAACAACAGAGGTTGAAACCAATTCAACCTTTGGAGTACTGCACTGATGACTACTTCAAAACTAGTCAATCAAACCTTCAAGAAAATAATCAATCTTTAAGAAAATACTTGATTGGCTTTAACAGAAATTAATCTACTTAGACCAAAGAAATTGATATTTGATGGTCATACCAAATTCCAATCAAATACTCATCAAAAAGATGGCTCAAAAGTAAATGGCTTGAAAAAATCAGGGCCTCGAATCAACATCAAGGAAATCGGATCTAAAATGGCTCAAGTAAGGAACTTGGGTTGGATGCGTGGCTCGTAAAGGAGGAATGACTCGAGTGAGAGGAGAACCGACTCGGTGACAAAGACATCGACTTGCGTCTAAATTGGAAAGAAAGGCTCGGTCGGGGGGACGCAGAGGCTACACTAATGTGGATGGGAGGCAATGGTCGACGAAGGCTTTAATAGAGGAGAAGCGGGTCGATTTTGCATGGTTAAGGAGACAGAGACAAAGGTGATGGGACTAAGAGCTCGACAGGAAGCTGCGTGCGACATAAAGAGATTGACAACAGCAACAGTGTGCACAGCGATCGAGCATCGAATGACGAAACAGAGGTGGTGGCGGTGGCTAGGTTAATCAAGGAGAGAAAGAAGGAGAGACTACAGTATTGTACATTTCACGAGATTCTATTTAATATAATAATAATATTATTAACTATTATTATTATTATTATTATTATTATTATTATTATTATTATTATTTCCTTTTTACTTAATTATTCTTTTTCCTTTCCCTTTCCCTTTTTCCAATAACAAATGATCTTCTCTTTCCTATTTAATATCCATCAAATCAATCTTTTTATCTTCTTTCCAAAACAATAACATATACGAATAATTTACTAAAATAACGTCTTTTGCAAACATATTACGAATATCATTTTAAAACTTATGACAAAACTTGTGTTGATTTTGGATGGGAGATAAGGTCGAGTGTTGAATGCTTGACCTTTATTTTTGAAAGCAAATAAACAAGAGGGCGAGTGGCTCGCCCTTTTGTTTTATTACAAAATAATAAAAAGTAAATAAACGAAAAGGGTGAATCTGACTCGCCCTTTAATTTTATTAAAATAAAATAAAATAGATCACAAGTCGAGTCTTTGAAGCTCAACCTGTCATCAAATGCATGGATGGAAAGCAGACGACAAACGCTTGCATGGGTAGTCTTATCCCTAAACTTTCTTGTGAAGAGAGACTCGCTCTCCTTCCTTTAAATCTTCTTCTTCCATTCATTCTCTCGGAAATCTTCTCCCTCTCGGCCCTTCTTTCCATCTTTCACAAAAAACTTCCTTCAAATTACCTCTCCATTCTCCATCATTTTCATAATTATTTATATTTTTGGGATTTCACTCTTCTCCTCCCAACAAATTGAGGGTAAGAAATTTATTTGTATTATTTAAATTTATTTTTTTCTAATTTATTCTTATAAATTTTGACTATACTATTGTATTATATTCTTAGATTTTGTGGTTGTTGGAAAAGATTTTTTTGTTGTTGAAAAAAATAACTATCGAGGTATATTTTCTTCTAACCAAATTCATTTAATTATGATGTTTTTGTGAAGTACCGTTGTCTTGGATTAGCAACAATAAAAAATCAATTGGAAGAAAATAGCAAAACTGTCGATTAAATTTGTAAGTTTTTTTTAATTAACTTAAGCAATTGTATTATTATACCTCGATAGTTAATAATAAAAAATCAACGATACTTCACAAAAACATCATAATAAAATGAGAATATGATATATATATATATATATATATATATATATATATGCTTAGGGTTTAATTTATATTATTAGTCTTTTATTAGCATTAAGTGTGATTGATAAATTTGTTTAATAAAAACAAACAAACAAACGTTGACTTGGTTTTCACATACATGGTCAAATTTGTTTGGTCCTTAAGTACTATATCAGCACAAATACTCTCACAGCTTGTTATTTGTCATCTTAAAGTCTCATTTTGGTCGTTAAACATTTACAAAATGTTAATTTTTGTCCATATTTGTCTAGTTTACCAGGTTTTGAATATGTTTAAGAAGTAATTATGTACGAGATTTTGTAATTGTTTTTAAAATATAATTTACTTAGTAAATATATTGAGGGTATATTACAAAGATTCTTATAAAAAAAATTAGTAAATCAACTATTTATATTCATAGAAAACAAAATTTGTTATTTAAATATTTTGCTAAATTTTCAAATATTTGACAAATTTTAAATTATAAATGTTTTAAACATATCATCTTTACGTTTTTAAGTTTGATATTATAAATGAGATAATAGATCTTCTTTAGATTTAGTTTGAATTTTGAAAATTTAGATCTTTTATATTTTTATTATCTGATTTATGTTTTCGAAAACAAATATTTTTTATAGTGTTTTTATCCTAATTTCATATCTTTATTTTTAAGTACTAAATAGTAATATTTACTTATTTTCGTATGTTTTGTTTTCAAACTTTCTTTTTTTTCAAGGTTTATCAAATATTTATATTTACAGATATTTTTTTCTTCTCTTTTCTGCAAACCTTTATTTGAATTAAAAAAAATGTATTTTTAACTAGTTGTTTTACCTACATATTGTTTCTACATGATCGTACAACCTCTAACACCGACTAATTTTTCACATAACTTCCTATTCGATCGAGTTGTAAACCCAAAAAACCAAAAATATAGGTTGGGTTGAGAACGTTTGTCAACCTAACTCAATCCAACCCAACCTGATTATGCCCCTAACCCTAATTTAACCTCATCTAGATCAGAAAGGTTTATGTCATCACTATTTCAAAAGAATAAGCAATGAACACTATGTTTTCAACTGCACTGTCATTTCCAAACATTGTGCATTTATATGTGACTATGAGTAGGATAGATTTGGGCACAAACTTAAATTTAAAACTGAAATATGTTGATGTTAACCTCGACTCAAATGCACAACCAGTGTGCGATGAATAAGAAAGGTAGCTAACATTGAATACAGAGACTTCATAATAGAAATTGATGATGAATTCGAAGAGATGGACTTCGATGCCCTTGAATATGAAGTTCCATCAAATACATTCACTGATTTGGACATGAATCCAGTAGATAGCATTCGAGAACACAATCCAATTATAGTTCCGATGGACAACACGGAATTGTACAAAGAAATTATGTGTGAAAACAAATAAATGCTACAACATATGGTCAAATGTTTTCCTATTAAGAGCCACGCACCATATGAAGTAGTAGAGTTAACACCGACAAAGTGGGTCATCGATGTAAGAAGTCAAACGATGGTTGCAGATGGAGACTTTGTGCAATAATAAAAAAATCTCATAGTTTATTTGAGATCAGAAAGTTATCTTACCAACATACATGCTTTTACTCAAAACTTAGTCAAAGTCACTTGCAGTTGGATTCTTCAATGCTTGCACTACAGAATCATGAAGATGGTTTTTACATTAAAAAAAATTGTAACCCATGATGAGGTATGTTCTGTTTTCGATCCACATGCTGGTATTATATCAGCAGTGAACAATCTGAATAATGAGTGGACATGACTGAATTGTCATCATAGATTTTTTTTACGCCATGTCGTTAGCAATTTCTACAAGATATATAAATTCACACTATTGAAGAATTACACTTACTGTGTCGGGTGTCAATTCTAGATCTGAAAGTTTGATAAAGCAATTTAGGATCTAATGAGAATAAACAATAGTTGTATAAGTTTTTTTTATGACATTCCTCTAGAGAAGTGGACTCAAGCACATGACAAAGAATTTTGGTATGAGTGGATGACGACGAACCTATCTGAGTGCATGAACAAAGTCCTAAAGGAGCTCGAATGTTGCTGATAAATGCTCGAACTCAAATTATATTCTTTTAATATGTGAATTACTTTGAAAAAAGGAGAGGAAAATTAAGAGATGTGTTGAACGTCGAGATATATACACCGGGATAAGGATTTTTCAACTTAATAGTTGTCAATAGATTTATGGTGTGTATGTTATACTAAGTGCGTCAATTTTAAGGTACGCACTTGAAAATTTTTTGAAATGGACAGCAAGATCCAGTAAGCATAAAGTACAATCATACGACCAATTTCAAGGTGTTTATTCATGTGAAAACTGGACGTCACGGCTTGAATTCTGGAGGAAATATCCAAATATTGAGGCTAAGTGCGTTCGAGCAGTAATGTTTGTGTACTAAGTGGTAAGTCTTTGATATTCCATGCTCACATTTTTTTAGCGGCTTGTTCACGGTTTAACATGAACTACGAAAACTTTATTTAGGACTATTATAAAATATCAACTTACGTTGCATGTTACACTCCTCAATTCAACCTGTACCACATGAAGATGACTGGAGCACACCCACAAGTATGCTTGTTCTACATCTAGATCCATCGTTGTTGAGAAAACTAGACAGACCAAAGAGTTCACATTTTCACAACGAGATGGATTGGACAAAACAAAATGCTCAACAACGATACTCATTATGTGGTCAACTCGCTCACAACCACATAAGTGTATTTTGTGTACTCAAGGTTTTTGTGTTGTAAATGTTCATATATTAATATGTTTATTCATGTAGATTGTAAATAATTTATATTTAATTAAAATTGACCTCTATTTACTTTTTCTTTCTTCTATTCTTGATGCTACAAATAAATTATTTTTATGTAGATAATGCCACTAAACTCAGAACCAATCAATCCGAAAATTTTATATGATCAGAACCTTCACCGATAAAAAATTGTATGGAATGATTGAACTACACTTGAGATAAACTGTAGACGACGTGAGGTAGTTGTTTATCATATTATCCCACTACATTGCAACATACTTTCATTGCTATGTGCTTCAAGATTTTTTGGGATTGCCAGATTGAGGTTCATTAAGTTAGACTAGCATCTCATCACTGCACTTGTTGAGAGATGAAGACCAGAGACTCATACATTTCACATGCCTGTTGGAGAGTGCACAGTTACGTTACAAGATGTGAAAATTTTGATAGGATTGTCTATTGATGGCAAGCTTGTTATCGACCAGAGCCATGATAATTGGTTGCATGTTTGTAAGGGTTACTCGGCGTTAGTTTAACATGGTTAGAGGCAGAGTTTCCTAGATTGGCTGACAATGCTGACAAGTAAACTATCGCAAGATATGCACGGGCATATATTTTACAATTGATAGGTGAAAGTATGTTCGAAGATAAATCAACTCGTTATGTGCTCCTAATGTTCCTACCATTCTTACCTAATCTGCACCTCACGGGACGATATTCTTGGGGTGGAGCATATTTGGCATCCAAACAAGGTATTCATGAAATTGTTGGACCACTAAATATTGTTACAAATATGGGCTTTGGGAATGATTTCCAATATTGGTTCCATAACTCCTACATGCTAATGTCTATCAATTACACAGTCGAGCTTATGGTTCAAGATATCATATTTCAATTTAATTTAGATTAACAATAACTTTTTGTACATAGTACATTTAAAATCTAAAATATTAGTTAAATAATAGAGATGGAGAGATCAATTTTGTGTGACTAGGTCGGCTACACATGTAATTTTTCGGTATAGGTACATGTTCAATACAAGAAATAAAATTTATTCTGTTTTATAAAATTAAAATTATTTTTAAAAAGATATTATTTTAAAATTAAAATTAAATCATGTGAAAAATAATAAAAATATAAAAATAAAAATTGGATAAGTCTTCAAGACTTGACCAAAAGAAAAGTCACAATTTTTCTTTTATAAAAATCAATTTTATTATTTTGGTATTTTGTTTGAAATAAAACATTATTTTGGTATTTTGTTTGAAAATAGCATTACTTTTGTAATTTGTTTGGAAAACAACATTATTTTTATTATTTTCTCCATACATACTCCCTTAAATAATCATATTATCACAATATAATTATTTTAAGTAGAAAATTTTATTTAATTACATATATATTTATTTATTTATATATAATATTAAATCTCACAAAAATAATTAACTCAAATCATTCAATCCAAAATTAAAACTTTACCAACACCAAAATTCCAAATTTCAATAATTAATTAAATTTTCTTCCAAAATATTTAATTGGTTCTAACTGCAACAACATCAAATAATCATCATCAAAAATCTTAAATAACCCATAATAATTCCAAAATAATTAAATTAATCAAAGATAATTTAATTTAAAATTGCCTTATTTTTTAGGCTTTACACGAAACTTAGAACAAAAAAATTAATTTATGATGCAAAAGGATGTTACCACCTTAGTATTATAAATGTTTTTAAATGAGTTATAAATAATGAAGTAGTAGAGAGAGATTATTCATTCAAAACAAAAATGAGGTTTTGTCAATCCAACGAAAAGGTAAAAATATTTTATATCAAGTTATTATATTAATTTAATATGTGTATGAAATTGCATCATATGAGTGAATAGTTGATACTAATACCTTAAATTCAAAAATTCGACAACAACCTGTATGAGCTTGTATAAAAATTAATTTAAAGTTAATAAATTTAAACAACTTAAGTGAACTAATAGTTACACTATATTAAATATAAGCAAAATATATATATGTATGTATGCATGCATAACCATATATGTAGTATATACATTTACACGTGTATATATATTATATATATGTGTATACTACATATATGGTTATGGATACATACATTTGTACATACATGTGTACATGTAACACCCCGAGCGTGAATGTAATTGATTTTAATTGAAGTACTTTATTTTTAGGACTTTAATTGTTTGTTGGACATAATTTACTTCTTTTAGCTTGGAAGAGAACTTTTTGTTAGATGGAAAAGAAAAGTGGAGAAAGGGAAAAATATTTAGTTTTTTTTTTTAAAAAATATATATTATTCTTATTAATTATTTTTATTAAGAAAAAAAAGGAAAAAAAAATTGGGATCTCTTTTGTCCTTCGCGCGCATGAACCCCCTCCCTTCAATTTCTTCTTCCTCTTCTCCTTTTCTGTTTTCGTCCGTCGGCCGTCATCTCCAATCTTCTTCTTCTTTTCTGTTCGTCGCACCTCCTCTATCGTCGGTCGATGACAAAAAACCGACATCGTTTCCCCTGCCATTTGCATGTGTGTCCTTTCCATCCAGATCTGCGCCGGTAAGAAGCCTAGACCGTCGTGCCTTCGTCTGGTTCTCTATTTTTGATCGCTTTGAACCGCCATGTGGCCCTTCATCCATCGCGGTGTCCATCTCCTTCTGTTCACGTGGCTGAGCTGAAGCAGCAGCGTCTGTCTGCATCGGAGCTCCACTGCTGCACCTGCTGTCAACACATCCTCATCAGCCGACTGTGATTTGGTTACTACCGGTTATCCAACCCAATTTATACGTGCAAATTCAACCCTTTATCATTGTAGTTTCTACCATACTTTGGTAGTGGTGGTAAGAATGAAATTTTAGAATTTATGGTTTTGCGTTGTGAGATTTTGATAGATTTTCATGGTTATTGGTTCAAATGATAGATTTTGAAGGCGTTGTTGGCATTGGTGTTAAAACTCTTGAGTTGCAATAAGCTTGTTGGAGTTTGATTCTCTACTATTGGGTAAGTGTTGGGATCTACTTATAGGATAAATTGAATGTATTGGGTTATTTAGAAAAGAAGTCGAGTTTATGCGATGAAGTTATGAGAATGAATTGTAAGTGACTGTTAAGATGTTTAGAATGGACCGAGGGGATAATTATTAGTTTCCTATTGGGTAGATATCTTGCAGGTGTCCTACGAGATCACCGCCTATTGTGCGACCTTCGAAAGCACTAGACTGAAACGTGTTTCTGTAGAACACTAGACTGATGAGTGCATTCTTCGGGAGCACTAGACTGATTGTGTGTATCCTACGGGATTACAAGATTGAGACTGTGTTGGGTACCCCATTAAGAAGTTAATAATTTAGTTTCCCCTAATGGGACCAGTAGCGGGTCTCTTACTAAGTATGTTTGTACTCACCCCTTTTATGTTTAATGTTTTTCAGGCAAAGATAACAAAGGAGGCAGACCGACAAGAGGCAAGAAGGAGACGTGACTGCCATAGGGATTGTCGTTCAAGATGCTTCCACCTATGTTTTGTTGTTTTCTTAGGGTTATGAGGCTGTTTAGAAATTTTTGTGATTTAACGAAGTTAAGAATTTTTGTTTTTTTGCAAATTGTACTTCAAAACTTTTTGGTTGTTTGAAATAGGGCCCAAATAAAGTTTTATTTAATGTTATTTGTTTTATTGAATTTAATAAAGATCAATGTTTAAAAGGAGTGTTTTTCTATAAAGGTAGTGATCACAGCTTAGTTTCAAAAAGAAAAGGTTTGGTCGTTACACTACACTCCTCCCATGAAACATAGTCTATTCCTCCCACCCGTACCTCATGGAGAGTCCATCAATCTTTAACTCTTCTTTAATTTCTTTAGGGCACTCCACCACCCCCAACCCTTTCTCTTTCACACTCAACTCGTTTTCTATGTCGACTGGGTTGGTTGTTCCTTCGAAGGTCGTTGCTCCTAACACCTTCAATCTTTTAGTGCCAAACCTTTTGTCTATGGTGGAATGTGTGGGCGTAAAGTGATCAGCCAACCTTTGAGCAAAGCTGTCAAACATACTTTCCTCTGTGTTTTGCCCAACAGGGTAATGGGGATTGTTGGATATTTCATCATACTGTTGCACTTTATTAGTGCTCCCAGTAGCGAGAACATGCTATAAACATGCTAGTTTGTTAGATTTAGTGTTTGGTTCAGGGGTTGAGTGTTGTGATTCATTTGTAGCCATATTGCATTGATTTATTCTATTGGGATGTGTAAGTTAAATTCATATCAAAACCTCTCTACGCAGAGAGTCATAGTCACTGCATGTGATATACTCATTATGTCTCTTGGTCAGACTATGCATTAAAAGGTACAAGCTCCTATCCTTACGTAGTGACTAAATCCTTGTTGAATATATGTTTTACTAATGCTTGTCGAAGTGCAAGAGAAACGATAAATTTCTTAGGTAAGCCATGGTCGAATACTAGGAATTGATATCAAATCTTAGTTATAAAGCTTACTTCTTCACTTAAGTGGCATAAAATATCTATACAGTATAAAGTAAATGTGTATCTAAGTGTTAATCCTAATATTTACACTAGAGATTCTATAAAAGGTGGTAAGAATGGTGAGAAGATGAGGAATGAACAAACTTGTATTGATGAAAAGTGAAGGAATCTTTTCACGTTGTGAGGCAATTAAGTCATGCGCCAACCTTGATGCGATAGAGATCCATTAACCAGCTTTTAATTAAGGCGAGCACCTTTCAGTACCTTACACGTCACACTTGCTCATCTTTGGGGATGCAATGAATAAACTTAATCAAGTGATATCTATCTAGTAGTTGTTACTTATAAGATTTATATTATCTTTCTTTAAAGGTTGACAACCTTTCGACGCCACACCACCACACTTGTTCTCCTTTCGAGACACAAGTGATGAAGGTTCAATCGCTAGCGGGCTGCTTGGTTGTATGTATGTTCTATTTTATGCATGCGTTATTCTCGTGCATTTGTCATGTTGAGCTCTAATTGAGAGACTGCTAGGCACGACTAAATAGAATGATGCATTAAAAGTTGCATTACATCCATGCATTACTAACTATCTAAATATGTGTACTGTTGTGCAAGTTTTCCTTTCTATCACCTAAGTGTAAGTGAAGAAAAGTTCCTGGTAAGTTCAAGGTCAAACACAAGGAATTTAAGCTCCTACTTTATCCTACCCTAGAACTAAATCATGTGGTACAAACTATACAGTAAAAATATAAACAATATTTTCTTTTAGCCTAACTATTTACACTATGGTGCTTGGTGATGCAAGGTGAGCATGGCGAAATGATAAGTATAGACATTGAACTCATCCTAGGCATGGCAAGGAAGGAACAATTTAACTATCTTGACGCATTGAATTGTGCTTTAATAATTCAAGGCAACATAAAGCATGTTTTAACTATGAATTAGGGCAAGCTACCTCTCAGTGCCATCGCCATACTTGCTCACCTCTCGATATCCAAATACATAAAGTTAAACTATGATTTACATTTAATCATTCTATATGCATTTTAAGTAAGTTCTCCTTGATTAAGATGGGTAACCTCTCAGTGCTTTCACCACACGCATTGTCATCTCTACATTGTATACAAAGGAAAAACACTGAGATAAGGTTGTGTATAACTACAACCTTTCCACCACTCGCTTAGCTAAATGTGAGTTTTCACTTGTCAGATGATCACAATCAGTAACATTATTCTTCTCTCGAATATGCAATGCTTTTAACATCCACACTTAACTCAACAAAACTTAAAACATACACAATATGATTCTCTAGGTACTAAAACACATTTTATTGCTAAAAAGCTAATCAAACAGATTAAAGAGGCCAAGAAACAGGAAAATGGGAGAATGAAAGAAGAAATGCATTGATTTGAATAAAATAACTTTAGGCCTCTTAGCTATGCGATTCATACTACAAAACAATACAATAAAAATATAAAACGGAAGACAAAGAAGATGTTACACCTCAAAGTATGATTTCTCAAACTGTTAGGCTCTGGTTTTTGCCTACTCTATGAGGGAAAAAATGAAGGGGATAAACTATCTCCCTCTTTTTTGTTCTAGGATCTCAGCTAAAATTCAAGAGAATGGAGAAGACGGACAATGTAGGAACTTGCTTTTGGGCAATTTGTGCACACCTGGATTTGAAGAAAGAAACTCTATTTATAGGCGAGAGTTAATGTTGACAGGACGCCAAGCATCATTAATGCTTCTGAAAAGCTGCAATGATGCGGTGCAGATATCCTTTCGTCCTTTTTCTGACTTCTGCACAAACTAATTTTGTCTGCTAGTGACTTATATCGCCTAGCTTGTTTCTTTATCGTTGTGTTGGCTGAACGCGTCTTCTCTAGTAAGCGTTATATCATCGAGTTTCACTTCATTTTCCTAAAATCCTATGATAAGAGCACTAAAAGTGGTAAAATAGAGAAGTTTCTTTTGTATTACACTTTTTGCAAATTAATTAAATAACCTACTTTTTCCCTTGTTTTATTCTATTTTCATGCGATTCGACTACATTATTGTTGGGACAAATATTGACCCATTTAACTATAGTCTATTCTCAATCCTTATCATGGATATTTTCACTATTTTTATATTTTTATACAGAATATGAAAGTAGACTTCAATACGAACCCAACGACATGAAAATCACTTAAATCGGAGTTCAAACGATGGAGAACGGACAAATTTACATAAGGGGCATTTTATTAAATATCGAAGAAGATAGACACGTGTCAACCCCTCAGTCGTGCACGCCAAGGCCCAAAGTCATGTGTTCAAACCTCACCAAACGCAAATTAAAATCAAATTTTAATTACAGAGGGAAACGGCGTCGTTTTAAAGCCTTCACGCGTGAGTTTGAATCTCCCTTCACGCAAAACATTTACCACATATTTTCTCCTCAATCTGTGTCTTCAAGGATCGACAACTCTCCGCATGCCATGTGGCACGATCCCAGCACCTCAGCCACGGGAGTTCAAATCCCAGGCGGTGCAATTGATTTCTTTTCTAATTTTTTCCAGTGGTATTTTTGTAATTAACACCTAAATTTCCAAAATTACTCCAATTTTTATCTTTTCTTTTTGGATATGGGCTTAGAAATATAGTTAGGGCCTATTTTCTCCACTTCTCCTTATAAATACCACCAATTAACCCCTAAATTCATATTCAGTTCCAATTCAATTTACTATTCCCTCCAAAATTACTCCCAATTTCTCCCAAATTCCAATTTCTCTACCCTCACTCTATAATTTTTTATCTTC
>JBBPDI010000022.1:5700796-5718053 GCA_037974545.1 Cucumis variabilis
TTTGGTTTGTTGTTTGGCTTTTGATTGTAATTGCACTGATTTTAATGATGAAATAAAATCATATCTATTGCCAAAAACATTATAAAAAAAGTGTTTGTGTGCATTTTTTTTTAAAAAAAATTATAGGGGTCTCGTTTTCCTTATTACAACAGGGCCTCCAAAAATGATTGGACGACCCTGCTTAAAAGGTCTAGAGAGAATTCTTTCAAGAGCTTCCTAACTCTTGAATTTGACCAACTCTTGAAGATTGAAGCTCCTTTGAAGATAAAATCTTTTTTTCAAGACTCCAACTTCAAAAATATCACGTGTTCTGTTTTATCAAATCAAGCGTAGGCGTTCAATCAACTTCAAGAACATCACCAGCTCCGCTTCCTCAAATCAAGCGTAGGTGTTCAACGAGAGAGAATCAGAGGATCAAAGTTTAGAGATTCAACCACATCGCATCAAATCAACACTAGTTCAACTCCACAAATCTAATTTTTCGAAAATCTTGTGTGAACACATATGTTATTTATTTTCCTGTGCATCTGAGATGCTATATCAATTTTAGTGTGTGCATGTATGTGTGTGTGTGTGTGTGTGTGTGTATAGATATATGCTATAATTTTATTTGATGTGAATCATGGATCTGTATGTGATGCTCTAACTTGGCATAGTTGTAAATTCCAAAAGCTTATTTTCACTTTGATGGTGACCTTGCAGACCTCTTAAACAAAGACCACAACTTCGATAATTGGGGTTTGATTTATCGTCTTGGATTTGAGTTTCAATGCTTTGAATGAGAAGATTCTGGCAAAGATTGGAAAGATATCAAAGTTGGAGTTCTTGAAATTCAAGTACAGTTGTTTGGAAAGAAATAAAGCTATAGCAATAAAAAAATGTCCCTGCAGAATAAGAGATATATGTACATTCTATTTAATAATGAGAGGTATTTTTAAAAAAATTATATAGAATCTCCCAATGCACAACATGTTATGTCGGGAGATTATAGAGAACTCTCGACATCGTATTATAGTGTCGAGAGTTCTCCATGATCTTCCATATATGCCATATTAAGCGATATATATACCTTCTATTTAATAATGGAAGGTATTTTATATATATATATAGAATCTCCCGATGCACAACATGGTGCGTCGAGAGATCATGGAGAACTCTCAACACCATATTATAACTTTATTCTCTCTCCTCATTAAATAATCCATCTCATCAACTCTCTTTTTATTTTCCCAAAAATATTATCCTTACTAATTATATTATTTCTAATAATATAATTTTCTCAACATTCCATAACTTTAAATATATAGGTTTGACCAAAACCCCTTAAATAAATATATTATCTCAACATAATTATCTTCATTCCAAAATCCATTTAATTAAACACAAATAAAATTATTCTTAACCCAAACAAATCCACCATTAATTTACTAAATCTTAAATCAAAACCTTAATAACACCCAAACAAAATCCATCATAATTAAATAGAACTAAGATAATTAAATTTATAATTACCTTAATTTTTAGGGTGTTACATTGAGTGACTAATCTCTTAAAGATTTGAAAGGAAGATAGAAAGATTTCAATATATGGTAGCTTCTAGGTTTATCTTTCTTCAAGAAGAGAATTTATTTTTGCTTTTTAGACTCAATATCAATGATTTTTTTTTGTTTGTCTAGGTACTGAGAGATAAAGACTAGAGTTGAGACTCTTATAATATAGTGAATCACAATATGTTATCAAGCACAATTAACTCTATGTTAGTTCATTACTCTTTATATACACGTGATTGTTCGAGCCAGCTTATGCACACCTCAAATAATCTCACCTGACAACATGCCTAACTTGGGTGTCAAGAAAACTCGTAGAAAATTAATTTCTAGGTAGGTGAAACTCGTAGGGAACTAGTTTATTACTCTTATGATCGATTAACTATTTGAATTGATTCTGCATTACTAAGTTGAGATTGTTATATTACGCGACATCAATTAGTTTGAAATAAAGTTTGTGAGCTGAGTTCTAATCTTGAAACTTAATGTTATATTAGGTCGTTTGAGAAACATTTTTTAAACGAGTAAGTAGATTTCTAACAATTGGTGTTTGTTTTCTTGTGTTCTAGCATGATCCTTGGTTTATTACTGTTATGCATAGCTATTCATAATGTTATTTTGTCTTAACTGTTTGTTTTGTAAAAAAAAAAAAGGAATAGTAGTAGTAGTGATTCATATCAATTTATTTGACATTAATCTATTTCTTTTCTTTCGAGTGTGTTCTGGTTGGTTTAGATTTAATAGTTTCGCATGTATATAGTGCAACTGCAATTTGTCATTAAGTAGGTTCATTACGCGTAATGTGCACATATCTTTCTGCATTGCATGCTTAATTCTAGATGATATGTCACACGCCATTATCATAACATGTGATATGCTCACTATAGATTGCTTTATACCACAATATATAAGTCCTCGTTGAGTATAAGCATTCCTACTGCTTGTCCAAGTGCAATCAAAACAATAGGTTTACCTAGGTGATCCAAGGTCGAACACATGAAATTGTTTCAAGATATTAATTCTAGAGAATCTCTCATCAATTAGGCAAATTGAAGAACTAAAGAATAACCAATGTAAGAATTTATAACTACGTAGTAAGAGTTTGTAAAACGAGGTTATAAAAAAGTATGATAATGCAACTAACTTGTATCAAGAGAATGAAGCCAGGAATGCCCACGTATTATCACACGACTAAATAAGGGGATAACCTTGATGCAATTTAACTCACTAAAACATATTTATGATTAAGGCATGTTTCTCTCAAAGTCGTTATATGCCATACATGGTTACTTTTTAGAGATTCAGATGATCAAATATGACTTAACGAGTTATATCTAGAAGGGACTACTTATGAACCATATAGTATTTAACGATTAAGCACTGCTACCTCTCAGTACCCACTATCCACACTTGTTTTCCTTTGAGGATACAAATGTTAGAAATGATCTTGCAAAGAGATGAAACTCCTCTCCACGTGCATTAATTAGGTTCTAGCTACTTTTCTATTCAAATAGTTAGCAACTTATGATGGCCAAGCGATGACAATAACACAAATAATACGATATGATTTACAAGCAACCCTTCTTAACAAGACCTATCATCTACCTAAGTTATGAATAACACGTTGACTGGTGGAAAGTATAGGAATGTTGAATTAAAAATTTATACATGTGTAAAAATATAACGAATGTAGGCGTAAGCTAATATACAATATGTATAGTATAAAATATAAAGAATACAAAATAAATGGAAGACAGGGGAATGGATCAATATTATAAGTTAGGAGACTGAAAGGAATAATCTTTTTCTCTACCCCAACCACAAGCTCTCTTAACTGGCCCATACATGCCTCCTTCTCTTGGTGAGGATGAAGTGATTATATAGGCTGCTTTTCGGTAAAAAACTTCTATTCCTTTGGATGTGTCAATGCTGACTCTGGCCCCGTGAAGTCACATCACTCCAACTACCATTCTTGTCTTCTAGTGATCTTTCCTCGAGTGATGACATGGTTCTTCGCTTGGGTTGTTAATCCCCAGGGAAGTTTCCATTGCGTCGTCTCAGTGCGACATGTTCTCTTTGATTTACTCCTTTCTTTTTTTCCACTTATCTTGCATTTAAACATGATAATAACGTAAAATAGGAATGATGCATATGTAATCTATATTTCTAAGTATTTATGAATATACAATGTGATTCACATGTTTTGATCATCTTCTAATGCGTTTTGGCCTCATTATTCTAATACAAGAGAATATAATAACAGGTGTTTATACACGTTATCATGTTCTCTCAAGTATATTTCCATAAAAAGACTAAAAAAAGATAGAGGTATATCTCTTGTATATTTATTTTTTGTTATTTATAATTTATTTTCATATTAACAATGAAGGAAGTATTAAAGATTAGAGTCGATAATAATATTTTTAATATTTTTTTAATTAATTCATAGATGCATATAGATTTATTTATTTTAAAGAAGATGACAAGAAAAATTAGATTAATATCGTAATGGGTACCCAAGAAATAAAATTATTGTTTGAAGTAAAATAAATTTAAATTTACAAAAATACTGTATATTGTTTAGAGTTGAAGAAAAAACCCTAAATTCAAAACGAGTGATGGGGGCCAACTATGGAAGAGAAAAGACAAATTTATTCATAAGTAACTGTTACTTTTTTTTTCCTTCTAAAAAGGTAAGTTAAAAACTTACGTACAATATTTTTTTTGAGCTATATTATTTGATATTTGAATTAAGTTTTTTATTGATTCAAAATGCAATGAGGAACATTTGATTTAATGTTCTTACCTCACTTCGAGATCAAGAAAAATGCAGTTAGTAAAAAGATTTTTCTTGTGATATATAAGCATTTCTAAAGTATTGCTTTTATTAACTTTTGTTTAAAGATTATTTTTTCGAACTACACAAATTTTTAATCAAATTACTATTATTTTTTGTGTATTAACTAATTTATTTCTGAGATTTGATTTTTATTTTAATGATGACCAATAGTAAGATGTGTTATTTATTGAAATAAGAATATTTATATTAAATCACATAAGTTGAAAGAGTTATTTTTATAATTAGAATAATTATTATTCTCACTAAATTATTAGTATAAAATAATATTTACAATTATCATGTAAGCTTTTAAGTATAACAAATGATACCTAACTATTGTAAATTAACCATATAAGAAATTAAATATAATGTGAAACATTCTACTAAATTATTTAATACTAATAGAGAACTGGATAACAAAGTTCAATATTGTTTTCTTTACAACTACAATGATTATATAAATAGATTATTTAAATAAATCTAACATTTTTGTTTATGTCTAAATAATGTTGGAAAATTGTTTTATTTTGTTTTTGTTGAAAAATATATATGGTGTTCAATTTTTTAATATGCTTTTAAAATGTTTTAATGTTGAAAGTTTCTCATTATTGAATCAACTTTTAAACGTGTTTTTATTTTTATTTTATTTTTTTTCTAGATATCATTTTTAAAGTTGATCACATATTGTATTGATACTAACATTTTTTTTTATTTTTTTATAATTAACTGGATTAATATTGGACAATTAGAATTGCATATGGAATCAAAACAATTCATAACGTTAACAACAACAAAAGTAGAAAAAAATTATTTCATTCAGCACGTCATCAATTATTTAATTGTCTTATCGGTAATCGAAACTCAAATCAAAGAAGTTGATTAAAATGGCTATGTATATTAAAGGAATAGAGAGAAAAATCATTCATTTAAATGAGGAATGAGAATTTTTCAATCCAACAAATTAGTAAAAATATTTTACATTGTGTTATTAGATTATTTTAATATATGTGTATATATTAGTTTTTATATACTAATATATGTTCTAATTTTTATGAGAGACATGGATGAAAATTGCATCATATTAACAGATAAGTGATATTGATATTTTAAATTCAAATATTTGACAACATATCAAAGCTTGTATAAAAATCATCTTGTAGTTAATAAATTTAAATGAGGTAAGTAAACAAATAATTGCATTACAAGAATACAATCAAAATAATTATATATATATATATATATATATAAATGCAATGAGGAACAATTTATATATATATATATATATATATATATAAATATGACAAATATAGACTGTATATAATATATATACCACATTTATATGTAGTATATAATATATACATGTACTAAGATATATACATAAATATGTGTAGTATAAGTATATATACATACATTTATATATATATATATATATATATATATATATTGATTAAAATACTTTAATAAAATAGTTATTAAATATATTTAGTAAAATCACCAAAGACAACCATCTTCGTTACATTCCAACTCAATAGGTCTTGAATTAGATCTCAATTCAATAGGTCTTGAATTAGATCTCAATGTTTTAAACTCAAAATTAATCTTGACAGCGAAATAACTTCAACAAAATTTATTTACTACGTACAAAACAAATATTCTTCTTAAAAGGCAATTCATTCTTAATATTGGTAATATCAACATCTTTAAAAATTGTTAATTCACCTCCCAAATCAGTCTCAACTATGTAAGAAGAAGCTGAAGAATCAATTAAACATCCAAATATGTATATATAAAATGAGTAACTAAAGAATATTGGGTAGATTGATCCTTAATTAAAGTCAAGAACAAAGTCACATCTTTATCTTCAACAATCTTAAGAACATGATGAGTACCATTACTACCTATAAGCAACAAAACTAAAACTTCTATACATAATTCAACCTGAATTTTGATACGTATCAAATTCAACAACAAAAAAAAAAAAAAAGAATCAAATGATGATATCATTTCATCAGCCAAAACACAATTTGTTTTGTAATCCACATAGCACTGTCATTAATGGACCACATGGAAAACAATTACTTTAGGCTTAACCATAACTACAATGAACTGTAACAATTTTGAAAAAGCAAAAGATAAGTAGTAAGTGTATTAGTCAACTAATACATATAATATAAGTACATCATATCATATTGATATAAAAAATTGATACAAATTTATATATAAAAAAACATAACCAAACATAAATAAATAAAACAAAGCTCTGCAAATCCCTTTTCAGTCGAAGAGATGAGAAACAAATAAAAAAAATAAAAGAGATGAGGAAGAACAAATCGTTGCCTTAATTTTCGATAGATGATGATCAATTCACAGGAGAAAAAAGAAAAAGATGATGATCAAAGTCCTTTACCAATTTCGAACATGAAAATATAGAAAATAATATTAGGGCTTTAAAAAAGAATATAGGAAGAAATACATACATGAAGAAGAACGGTGGAGAAGAGGGAGAAGGGACGTAGTGAAGAGAAGAAACCAAGAATGATGAAGATTGAAGGAGTGACAGAGAAGACCACAAAGAGGAAGAGAAAATAAAAGAGGAAATGAAGGAGAAGAGAAAAAAGTAGAGATTTAAAGGTGAACATTTTTTAAATAATGAAAAGACTAAAATATAAAATATCAACAAAAATTAGAAAATTGCTATATTTGCAAAAGTGAAAAGCTTAGTGCTAATATTGTTAAATGATATTTGTATTGTGCCACCCAATTCAAATTCCCATAAATTTATAGAAAATCTTTCATTAAAAATATTTTAATAAAAATATTTTAATAAAAATATTTTAATAAAAATATTATTAAATAAATTTATTAAAATATTTTAATGAAATCTTTCACTAAATAAAGTTATTAAAATATGTTAATGAAAAGAATAATAAAGAAGTTTTCTGAAGTATTTCATTAAAATAATCTTTTTTGAAATATTTCAATAAAATAAATTTGAAATATTTTCTTTAAACAAATTTATTGAAAATATTTTATTAAATAAATTTATTATAATATTTTAGTGAAAAGATTATTAAAAAATTTTATTAAAATATTTTAATGAAAAAATTATCTAATATATTTATTAAATATTTTAATGAAAAGATTATCAAATATATTTATTAAATAAATTTATTAAAATCTTTTAATGAAAAATTATTAAATAATTATATTAATCCTTTCATCTTTCTAGTTTTTTCTCTCGTACACTCTCATGTCTCATCTTCATGTCAAAACTCTCACTCTCATCTCCATGTTGCCACATCTTCTAACCTCTCTATCTTCATCCACTCCTATTCTCATTGAGCGGTGACAGATGACTTCCACACAACATACATCAGTGGACGACCACTGCTTTTCTCTCATACGATCAAAGCGATGGATGGCTTCCACATAACACAGAACTGTGGACAACAAATGGATTCCACACAATACACAACAGCGAACGACGAATGGCTTCCCCACAACGAACGACTTCTCCCCCACAGCGAACAACTTGTTCACACAGCACACAGTGGATGGCTTCCACACAGATACCCACTACTACATTCAAAGGTTTTTTGCTCCTTACTCTTATTGTATTTCACATTTTGTTATGAACAATGCTCCCTTGCATTTGATTTTTATCTTCTGATTGAAGATGTTATTGGAAACCCAAGTCATAAAAACACAAGGAAGAAGGAAATTGAGAGTGAGTCTCGTATGATTATATTTAGTTGTGTTATGTGTTTATATTAATACATAAGGTTTACATTCAAATTCGTAAATTGGCGCTACAATCAAATTGACGAATAGAAGACGATCAATCAGATTGTTTTGGAAAATTACGTTTACTGCTATGGTTATCGTTATGGTTATAATTAATGTTGTTTTTAGTTTAGAAAGACAGTAATGCATTTTGATACATTTACTGTTATTGTTACCATTATTATTACTGTTGACTACGAGGTAAAAGTAATCATAGTTACAACTGTAAATTTGGTGAGATTTATACTTTTAGATGAATGCCATTAAATGTAATTTAATTGCAACTCTTATATGATTGTGTTCCATTAATTTGATCTACTAATGCAATTTTAATTATGATTAAACTAATTTTTATTCAAAATTTATTGCACTGATTTTCTTATATGGGTCATGTTAAAATAAATGAATTCCAACACATATTTTTACATTCCTTTATTTTCTCTAACAACCTTGCTAATGTAAAACACCTATAAATATACAAAGGTGTTCTCTATCAAAAAGAGTTTTTGACATATTCATACTTTCATGTAAAAGAGAGAAGAGAGAAAAAGAGTGAAATTTGTAACTCATCTTCATTAAGAAAAAAGAGATCCTCCCCCGTGGATGTAGACTTCTATTTGTCGAACCACGTAAAAATTGTGTTGCATCTCTTCTCTACTCTCCTTTTTCATACCACTGTAATCAATCTACTCTACAAAGCCACAAAGATTTTCATCAGGGTTTGAAAATAGAGAGGAAACGTAGATGAAGAAGAAGAACAAAGAAAGGTAATTACATTTTCCTATTTCCCCTTTCTTTTCCTAATTTTCTTCTTTTCTTTTCTGCAACATGCAAAAATAATAATTTCCCTCTTCATGCATGTACGGCTGCAAATATATCTACGTGTCTCTTTCTCCTCCAAGCTTTCTTTCATCATGCACTAAATAGAGGCCCAAACCAAAACTACACTTTTTAGGCTCAACAAATTGGTATCAGAGCAAGGTTCTTGATTCAAGAAACTAAATCTTGGAGAAAATTAAAGAAAGACAGACATGAAAATGAATATAGCAAGAGTAGAAATCGAGAAGTTTGATGAAAAGGAGACTTTGCATTATAGAAAGCAAAGATCAAAGCCTTGCTTGGACAGTAAAAGGCTCATAAAGCCCTTTTAGATCCCTCGGAACTTCCAACAACCCTCACAGCAGCACAAAAAGAAGAAATGGAATCAAATGCCTATGGAACACTAATACTAAATCTTAGTGACAACATAATTAGGCAAGTTCTAGAAGAAGAAACAACACACAAAGTTTGGAAGAAATTAGAAAGCCTATACACTACTAAAGATCTTCCAAACAAGATGAATCTAAGGGAAAAAAATTTCACATATAAAATGGATCCTTCAAAAACCTTATCTAAAAACTTAGATGAATTTAAGAAAATAGTTTCAGATTTTAAAACCCTAGAGGATAAACTAAGTGATGAAAATGAGGCATTTGTCCTCTTAAATTCTTACCCGAGGTTTACAAAGATCTGAAAAATGCATTAAAATATGGAAGAGAATCAGTCAAAACAAATGCCATAATATCAACCCTTAAAACTAGAGAATTGGAAATACAATCTACACATAAGGAAAATCAAAGTGGAGATGGATTGTTTGTTAAAGGTAAATCCCAAAACATTCAAAGTAAAAACAGTAACAAAACTTTTTCTAATGAACACAAGAAAGCTAAACAAAAAAAGAAATGTAAATACTGTAAAAAAAGGGACACCTCATACAAGAATGTTTTTTTCTTAAGAGAAAAAATCAAGAAAAAGAAAAAGATTCTAAAGGAAAACAACCAAAAGCCTCTATAGTAGAAAGCTCTTTTACCTATACAGATGCCTTGGCATCAACCTTAGATCAAGCCAACCATGTCAACTCCCTAGGAAAACATGATTGGGTCCTAGACTCAGGATACACCTACCATATGACACCTTTTAGAGCATGGTTCAATACCTATAGAGAGATCAGTGGAGAATCTGTGTTCATGGGGAATAATAATGAATGTAACATTGCTAGAATTGGATCAGTGACCATGAAACTAAAAGATGGGACTGTAAAACTCCTAAGAAATGTAAGACATGTTCTCCACCTTAAAAGAAATTTAATCTCCTTAGGAATGCTAGACTCTCTAGGATGTAAATATAAAGGGAATGGTGGAATCTTCCAAGTCTTTATGGGATCTAAAGAAATCTTGGTTGAAGAAAAGGTAAATGATTTGTTCATAATAAAAGGAGTTGAAATGATAGAAGAGGCAAACAATGTGATATCTCTAGACTTAACAGAGACTGACCTTTGGCACAAAAGATTGTCTTATATAAGCCAGAAAGGACTTAAGGCACTATTTAAACAACGCATTCTGCCTAAAAACATATGCAGCAAACTGTCCTTTTGTGAACACTGTGTACTAGACAAAGCAATAAAACAAAGTTTCACCAAAGCTCAATACACAACTAGAGAAATTTTAGACTACATCCATTCGAATCTATGGGATCCAGCATCCACTCCAAGCCTAAGTGGCTCAAGGTATTTTCTACCCTTTAGTGATGATTTTTCTAGAAAAAAGCTAGATTTATTTCTTAAAAACTAAAGATCAAACTTTTGAAAAATTTAAAGAATGGAAACTAATGATAGAAAAACAAACTGATAAAAAGGTTAAATATCTTAGAATTGACAATAGTTTGGAGTTTTGTGGAGAACTGTTTAATAGTTTTTGCAGGGAAAGTGGAATCACAAGACACAAAACTGTGACATACACACCTCAACAAAATGAAGTGGCAGAAAGACTCAACGAAACTATAGTGGAAAGGGTAAGATGCCTATTAGCAGATGCCATTCTAGAAGAAAAGTTTTGGGCCGAAGCTGCTGCCTATGCTGTGTACACACTGAATAGAAGCCCTCATACCTCCTTAGGACTCTTAACTTCTGAGGAGAAATAGTCCAAACACCCACCAAGTCTAAATGACCTTAAGATGTTTGGATGTGTAGGTTATGTCCACCAAAATAAAGGAAAACTAAAGGCCAGAGCTGCTAAGTGTATGTTTGTTGGGCTCACAGAAGGGGTAAAGGGTTTCAAGCTGTGGCACCCTACTAACAAGAGGTTCATAATCAGTAGGGATGTTCTATTTAGAGAATCTGAAATGTTTATGCAAGGGAAAAGCACCACTGAAGGGAACTCAGATGACACACAATCCTATACTACTCAGATTGAGGTGGAGAATATAGGAAAAAGTGTTCAACCTACTGAAGAACCTACTGCTACTGAACAAGAACAAGTGGAGAACTTAAGTGAAAAACAAGCTGAAATGCTTGAAGAACAACCTGACTTGAGCCAATATTCCCTAGTAAGAGACAGACAAAGAAGGGTAATTGTCCCTCCTGCCAGGTATGCTCAAACTAACTACATAAGTTTTGTTCTAAATGCTACAGTAGTTCCTAATGACTCAAAACCAAGTTCCTTTGAGGAAGCTGTAAATGGTAGAAATGCTAGACAGTGGATTAAAGTTATGAATGAGGAGATAAATTCACTAAATGTGAATGAGACCTGGACATTAGCTCCTCTACCTAAAGGATGCAAACCAATAGCATCTAAGTGGATCTACAAACTCAAAAATGGAATTACAAAAGATTCACAACCTAGGTACAAGGTAAGGCTGGTAGCAAAGGGCTTTACTCAAAGAGAAGGTATTGACTATTCTGAAATCTTCTCCCCTGTTGTTAAACTAACCTCTATTAGACTTCTCCTATCCCTAGTTGCTCAAAACAACCTAGAATTTGATCAACTTGATGTAAAACCTTCATGGCTATCTAGAAGAAACAATTTATATGGTTCAACTTAAGGGTTTTGAAGCTCAGGGTAAGGAAGACCTCTACTGTTTGCTAAAGAAGTCTATATATGGGTTGAAACAATCTCCTAGATGTTGGTATAAAAGGTTTGATGATTTTATTGCTAGTTTATGTTTTCAAAGAAGTTCCTATGATATGTGTGTTTATATAAACACAACAACCTACAAGGACAAGGTCTACTTGTTACTCTATGTGGATGATATGCTCCTTGTAGGAAGCTCTAAAGAAAACTTAGTACATGTCAAAAATCTTTTAAGTAAAGAATTCAACATGAAAGACTTAGGAGAATCAAAGAAGATCCTAGGTATAGACATCACTAGAGATGGAGACCAATCTATACTAAGCATAAACCAAACATCCTACTGTGAGAAGGTGATAAGAAGATTCAACCTCACTAATGCTAGACCTTTTACTCTCCCAATTGCATATCATTTTAAGCTATCAGCTGTGAATTCCCCTAGTGAAACAGATATAGAACACAAGCTACAAATGGAAAATGTTCCTTACAGTCAAGCAGTGGGAAGTTTAATGTACCTAATGATCTCTACAAGACCTGATCTATCCTATTCAGCAAGCCTAGTCAGCAGATATATGGCTAATCCTAGAAGAAGACACTGGAAAGCTACTAAATGGATAATCAGATACCTAATTTGATCAAAGAATGCTAAATTGAACTACTAAAGGACCACTTAGACAGAACTAGAACTAATAGGATATGTAGACTCAGATGTTGTTGGTGATAGTGATAAAAGTAGAAGCCTAACCGATTACGTTTTTCTCTATGGTCCCAATCTAATAAGTTGGAAAGCAAGCCTACAATCTATTGTTGCTCTCTCAACTATAGAAACAGAATATATTGCATTATCAAAAGCTGTGAAAGAGGGATTATGGATTAAAGGATTGATGAAGGACTTTGGAATCAAACAGTCGATTGTTAAAATCTTCTGTGACAACCAAAGTGCTATTTACCTATCCAAAATCCTCAATACCACAACAGAACAAAGCACATAGACATAAAATATCACATCATAAGAGAGAAAATTGAAGCTGGAGAAATTCAAGTATTGAAAGTTCATACCTCTGAGAACGTCGCTGATATGCTCACTAAGTCGGTCTCAACACTGAAGATCCAGAAGTGCTTCAAACTCATAAGTTTCGACCTACCTAAAAAAGGATAGATCAGAAGACAATGATTAAGTGGAAGGATCTAAAAGTTTTCTTAAGTTGGATTCAAGGTGGATATTGTTAAAATAAATGAATTCTAACATATATATTTTTACATTCCTTTATTTTCTCTAACAACCTTGCTAATGTAAAACACCTATATATACACAAAGGTGTTCTCTATCAACAAGAATTTTTGACATATTCATACTTTCATGTAAAAGAGAGAAAGAGAGAAAAAGAGTGAAATTTGTAACTCATCTTCAATAAGAAAAAGAAGATCCTTCCTCGTGGATGTAGGCTTCTATTTGCCGAACCACGTAAAAACTGTGTTGCATCTCTTCTCTACTCTCCATTCTTCATACCACTGTAATCAATCTACTCAACAAAGCCAAAAAGATTTTTCATTAGGATTTGAAAATAGAGAGAAAACGTAGAGGAAGAAGAAGAACAAAGAAAGGTAATTACATTTCCCTATTTCCCCTTTCTTTTCCTAATTTTCTTTTCTTTTCTTTTCTGCAACATGCAGAAATAATAATTTTTCTCTTTACGCGTGTACGGCTGCAAGTATACCTACATGTCTCTTTCTCCTCCAAGCTTTCTTTCATCCTTCACTAAATAGAGGCCCAAACCAAAATTACACTTTTTAGGCCCAACAGGTCAAAATACCATTTCTTCTCTCGTGATTTTCAAAATATTTCATATTTCAGCTATTGTTCGATTGTAGATTTTTTTATGGCAAATGACAAATATTGTCTCTAAAGTATAATGACAATGGTAAATTTACTTCCTCGAACTTTCAAAATTAAAATTTAAGTCATCCAAATTATATATATTTTAAAATTAAACATATAAATTTAATTAGACCTTCAAATTACGCTTACACTAAAAAGACTGGGTGTATGAGGCAATTCAGATATTACCTAATTTCTTCCATTATGATTTCTTCCTTTCCAAGTTAAATAATGGGTTTTAAATGATTATTCTCTTGAATTAGGATTCATAAAAAAATTTATTTGTTGGTTGAGTTTAGGTTGTTCATAATCCTTCTAAATGTGCTCTTTCAAATCCTTTGTATGTTTTTTCATCATAGCATTATGTTGATATTTGTTGAGTTTTTGTTTTAATTTTGAATTAGGTAGCAATATGTTGAATGAATGTTACTAACTCTTATATAATTTTGAGCATAGTTTAGGTTACAAATACTTAAGTTCTATAAGAAATACCAATTTTATGTAATATTTATGAGTTGTATGAGTTACCTAATTTGGAATATTGTAATTTTTTTTTGTAGCTCCAAGATTAGCATATTATAAGTATGGATAAATCATGGATGTCAAAGAGGATTATCTAAAGAGTTTGAGTTTGGGGTAGAGAACTTCATCAGATTTGGATTTTTCAATACAAATAATACTTTTATACGTTGTCTTTGTTTAAAGTGTGAAAATTGTCAAATACATAAAGCCAATGATATTAGAGATCATTTATATTTTAATGGTACTGATGAAAGTTATAAGATTTGGTTTTGGCATGGTGAAGAACTTTCTAATTCATCCTTCCATGGAGAATCCTCTAAGTGTATGTATGAAGAGAATGATGTTGGAAATATAAAGAAAATGGTTGAAATTGCTCATGAGCAATATTCAAAGGATTCAAGTGGTTTCAAAAAAATTGCTCAATGATGCTGAGAAGCCATTATATGAAGGATGCAAAAAATTCACTAAATTGCTATATTAGTGAAGTTGTATAACTTAAAAGTTAAACATGGATGGAGTAACATTAGTTTCTCAGAACTACTAAAAGCGTTAATAGACATCTTACCTTTTACTAATGACCTCCCTACATTGATGTATAAAGCAAAGAAAATGTTAGGTGCACTAGGAATGAAATATGAAAAAATTCATGCATGCCCTAATGATTGTTGCTTGTATCAGAGGAATATGCCAATGCAATTGTGTGTCCTGAATGTGGTGAGTCTAAGTGGAAATATGATAAAGATGCAAATAAGAACAAGAAAATTCCTGCTAAAATAATGTGACACTTTCCACCTATTCCATGATTTCAACAGATGTTCAGAAGTATTGAATGTGCAAAAAACTTAACTTGGCATGCTAATGAAAGAGAAATTAATAATAAATTATGGCACCTCGTTGACTCTCCAGCTTGGAAGATAATCAACACCATGTGGCCAATTTTTAGTTCTAAATCTAGGAATCTTCGTTTATCATTGTCAACAGATGGAATAAATCTACATAGTGATATGAGCTCCAAGCACAGTTATTGACTAGTTGTGATGGTGATTTATTATCTTCCCCTATGGTTGTGTATGAAACAAAAGTTCATGATGTTATCAATATTGATTTCGGGTCCAAAGCAACCAGGGGATGACATTGGGATATACTTAGAACCATTGATTGATGATTTAAAATTTTTATGGGAAAGTGGTGTGCAATGTTACGATGCCTACAATGAGGAACTAAGAATAGTTCTATTATGGACGATTAATGATTTTCTAGTATATGAAAGCCTTAACGGATTTAGTGTGAAAGGGTGTTAGGCATGTCCAATTTGTGGAGATAACACATCTTCAATATGATTAAAATTTGGAGAGAAAAAATGGCATACCTTGGACATAAAAAATTTCTACTACAGAATCATCATTTTTGTCGTCAAAAGAAATTGTTTAATGGTCAGCGAGAATTTGAAAGTATTCTCGAACCTTTTTCTGGGAGGTTGTATTTGAAAAAACTAAAGATCTTAACTTTTAAAGAGGAAAAATAAACAAGAAAAGAAAACACTCTAAAGGAAGGACTTAGAGTTGTTGGAATAGGACATTTGCTTTTTTAAGCTCCACTATTGGAAGCATCTTCATGTTAGACATTGTTTACATATGATGCATATTGAGAAAAACATTTGCATGAATCTTTTAGGTATATTTCTCGATATTTCAGAAAAACTAAGGACAATTTGATGCTAAATGTGATTTAGTTGATTTAAAAATTCAACCTAAGCTTACTCCTATCAATGAGGATAAAAAAAATATTTATTTCTCCTGCTTGTTATACTCTTACTAAGAAAGAACAAATTGTTTTCTTTTAAAGACGATATCAGAAATGAAAGTCCCTCGAGGTTACTCTTCCAATGTTAGAAATCTTGTGTCAATAGAAGATTCAAAATTGAATGGTCTAAAATTTCATGATTGTCATGTCCTCTTACACCAACTGCTACTTGTTGCCATCAGATATGTGCTTCCAAAACATAAGTATGGTTTAGTGAGTTACATCGCATCAAGGTTATCTCATTACTTCTTCGCATGATAATACGTAGACATTTCTTCCTTCATTTCTCTGATACAAGTTAGTTTGCATTGGCATACCACTTTCTTGTCCCCTCTTTACAGACTCTCGGTGCATAGTTTAGCATTTCTTACATTTGTTATTTTTTAATTCTTTTATATCGCCTAATTGATGAGTAATTCTCTAGAACTAATGTCTAGAAACAATTCTCTATGTTCGACTCTAGATCACCAAGGTAAACCTACTGTTTCACTTGCATTTGGACAAGCAGTAGAAAAACATGAACTCAACGAGGACTTATATATTACGTGATAAAGAGGTACATAGTGAGTGTTTCACATGCTATGATCATGACCCGTGACTTATCGCTTAGAATTAAGCACGCAATACTTAATAACGTATTGCAATTGCATTACACAAATTCAAAACTACGAAGTCCACCGATCCAACCCAACCAGGTGTTAAGATGTGGGCATACATACATAAAGTAGATGATAAATGTCATTTCCAAGCCATGCAACCTTTCTATAAATATGAAGGCTTTGAAGGAGAAGAGCACCACATCCACTAGTGGTATTTCATTGTTTCTACTTGCTAAACCTCAACAATTGAATCTAGTTTGTAGTCTTTGGATGCTATAAAAATTAGAGCAAAGGAGGTTCGAGTTTGAGTTGAGAAAAGTGTTAGGATTTATGTCCTAAAACTCGTAGATTGTAAATATAATCCATTGACCGTTATTAATAAAGTGTTATTATTGTAATAA
>JBBPDI010000022.1:5750761-5765174 GCA_037974545.1 Cucumis variabilis
CATTCGATGAGTTGAAGAAAAACAAACCAAAGGAACTAACTGAAGAATATAAAATAATACAAATTTTCACAACCCTCTTCCACCCACACACAATTTTTTAAAAAAAATAAAAAATAAAAAACTTAAAGGAAGAAGGCAATATATTATGATTATAAATAACGAACCTTGATAATTTAGATAGACTAGGAATTCAAATTTCACTTTCCTTCAGAAGAAGAAACATACCGAGCATCAGTATAGTAAGGCTTCAATTGGAAGAAATGTCTTTCAAATGCATCTTGATCCTCAACCTCAACACTATGCAACACAGCATGCTCATATATATCCCCTAAAGACCGCAAGTAAACAAAAAAAATAAACTATAAGATTTAGATCTAGAAAATGACCATATAAGAAAGGAAAAAAAAAAGTCTCATGCAGATTAAAGCTCTTTTGTATAGAAGATTTTGCATCAGAATATACAAATGTTTTTTCCATGATAGTGGTGCAACCTAGGACACGAGGAACCATTAATTCATAAAAAAAAAAAAGACAAAGAAGAAAGAATTCACAACAGCTGGCTTAACACTTAACTAGACATTTGAAGTTGTTGGTGATTTTGGTAAGAGCAAAATATTAAATAGTAGGCTAAGAGCAAAACCAACTACATCAACAAGATATTTAATGTTCACAAAATTTGAACTAAAAGTAAAAATAAAATTTTACCAACATACAATAGAAAGTTCAAATACTTAAATAGAAACCATGAAATTATTCGTGATGACACTTTTATGGTCATTGATAAAAGTATACCTCAAACTCTTGATGTAGCAATGATACATTGCTTGCAGAGTTTTGACAATACCTTATGGAGATTAATACAGACCATTATTCATTATGTCAACAAAGAATAGAGAACTAACCAATAGCTCTGACTCTGCTCCCCAGAAATTAGGGGTCCGAATTGGCAATAATTTAATTTTACTTTTGGAAGTTCTCATTATCAGACCACAAGGAAAAACTATGAAAATCTAAATGGACAATTTCACAAAATGAAGAAGTAATGGGCTAACAAACTAACTGTTTTAATGGCTCCTTCACAGTTATTGCTATGAGAGTTGCTTCATACTGTCGTTTTTCTTTCAAAAGCAAAAACTATAATGTGATCAAATAATAAGAAATATAACGTAAAATAAATTAACTATTAACAAACAAATTTTATTTTCAAAAAATGAAGATGAATTTTCTATCAAAATCACAAATACACAATTAAAAGTTTGAAGGAATGAGAGTGCTCAACAGTTAAAAAGTTTGAAGGAATGAAGTAAAAAAAGAAAGTAATGGAAGTGTCTAATTACGATCTCGATCTAGGAATAAAATCCAAGGAAAGAAGCCAGTCAGCATATAAAACCAAATAATTTCCATATTTCAATAAAAACATTTTCAACTTGGATACATTAATTGAAATTCATACTCATATAGGAATTATAGATTTGCCAATCGGCCAGAGTAGATGCATAACATTCCATACCAAGCTGATAATTATTTACAACAAATAATCAACAAAACAAGAACAAATATATATTAATTGTAGACAACTGAGGTTAGAATACAACAAGAACAAATATACATTCCATACTAAGCTCATGCTTTGATAAGCCATTGTGAAAGCAAATAAAGTGAGAAGCGAAACAATCATCTAATTCAAATTTACCTTACAATCTCTGTCAAGTGAAGCCCAACAATCATCTGATTCATATGGAAACAAGAACATATTAATGTCAAAAACCAAAAGCATGAAGTCGAAAATCCAAAGAAATGTAAAAAAAAAGAAACAAAATCATCACCTAAATTGATATACTCATATCCTAATGCAGCAAGTCCGGTGGATACCATTGCATCCGCTTAGCAAAAGAAATAGTATGTGTATCTTAGTCACAAACTCACAGTACACAAATCGAAACAGTAAAATGCATTCAAATCAAAATTATCACTTGTTTCCTTGATTAAATTCTCATTTAAATTACATTGAAAATGGTTCTAACTATTCCATCTGCGTTGCTTACAAAAATCAGCAACCCATCACTATCAAATTATCAAAAAACACTAATGAACAAAGCCAAAAAGATCGACAATAAAAAAAACATTTGATTCAATCGTATTGATTCTGCTTAAAAATAATCGTCGGAGCATAACACTTACCCCATCCAAGGGGTTAGAGCGAGACCATTATTGAGAAGAACTCTTCTAGAGGAAACAAAATCAAACTCAGCGACAAACCAAACAACCAAAAGATAAAATCATCTTCAACTGAACAGTTTCCTACAAACATCAAACAACCAAGACAGAATAGCCTACTAATATATTCATCACAAACATCAAACAACCATAAATAGAAACAAGATAGATGAGTCAAAGAATAAACAAATTAGGCCAACGACAAGACAATTGAGTATACCAGATCAAGAAAGATTGATCATTCGAAAGAGTACTCAGCGTCTACTTTTGTTACTCTACCTTATTATTTTGTGATAGGCAGAGCTTGGGGGCTTAGAGAGATTGAGAAACCCCTTAAATATTAGCTTGATCTTCTTATTTGCTGACTGATATCTGAAGAAAGGGGATGAGAAGTTTACGAACTTCAGTTGAGAGAGAGAAATTTCATCTTCGTCTTTCGCTTTAAAGATTTACCACTGCCTTGTTCATTGATCTTTTTTGAGCAGATGCGTTTTTATCTTTTATAAAGACTACACAAAAGAATACTATGGGAGAGAGATGAGCTCTACGGATGACTAAGAAATTCGTAGCTAACCAGATAGAGCTTGGAACGAAGGTGATGGTTGAAGATTGAAGAGAACATAAAGAAAGATGAGGTCGGAGGTTTGAGTTGTGGATGGAAGAGAGGCACCGCGTGAATGTGAGAAGAGAGCCAACAGATAAGAAGAATCCCAAAAACTAGGTCTCGCCAGTTCCCTGTTTTCTTTTCTTTCTTTTTCTTTAATTAATAACGTTTTGAGTCCCGCCCAGTTTTCTGTTTTTTTTAATTCCCGCGCGTCTTTCTTTTCTTTTTCTTTAATAACATTTTATAGTATATGTTACTAAAAAATGTTATTGAAAGACTAATTTGTTATAGTGGCTCCATGGGCAAGAAAATACTCAACTAAATGCTACATTTCACCTCAACCAGGAAAATCTGGCAAACTCTTCAAGGTATTTTTTCTTAATGATATTTACCTAAAAACTAATGCAAATCAAGTAAAAACTCTTTAACCTAAAAAAGGGAGCGCTGACCTTAATGGAGTATTTCATGAAAGTTCAACAATGCGTTGATTCCCTTGCCTATATCAATAAACCAATTTTCACAGCCGATCATATTTTATACATACTTGCTAGCTAGTTTAGGATTTGAATGTCAGTCCATGATTTCTATGATTTCTGCCCGAATTGATTTTTCCTCTATTCAAGACGTTACTTCACATTTACTCACTCAAAAAGGCCATAATGAGAGTAAATCATTAATGAATCATCACTACCTATTGTTAATATTGCTACTCAGGCATCTGAGAAAGAGGGAAATCCCTCAACAAGACGAAATCCAAACTATCAAAACTCCAATCAACAATACAATCAACGTGGTGGTCGGAGTGGTCGCTCCAACAGAGGTATTAAAGGAGGTAAAACAAACCTCAATGCCAATTTTGCACTAAATTTGAATATTGTGGACCATTGTTTCTTCTGCTACGTTCCACAATCCAATCCACCAAGTCTTGCTCCAAACTCCTTCTTTATACAGCTTACTAATACATTTAATCATCCACAAATGAATGCCATGATTGCATTCTCTGATCTGAATTTTGATAGCAACCGTTACCTTAACCCGAGAGTGACTAATCATCTCACATATAACATGAGTAATCTATATACTATATCTAAGTATGGAGGAGAAATTAGATATATATGCACGACAAATGGATCAGGTTTGCATATTTTATACTTTGGTTCATTATCCTTTAATTCCACAACAATATCTTCGAAATCTCTTGTCCTTAACAACCTTCTACATATTCCATCCCTTACAAAGATTCTCATAAATGTATCTCAATTTTTTAAAGACAATAACATTTTCTTTGATTTCATCCAAATGTTTATCATGTGAAGCAAGAGAATTGGTCAAAATACTTCTCCAAGGGGTACTTAGTGATGGGCTATACAAGTTTAACTTTCAACCACCCCTTCCAATACCTTAAGCCTTGAGTTTTTACAATTCCATTATCTCTTTTGATGACTGACACAAAAGATTAGGCCAACCTCAACTAGATGTTGTTAAAAATGTCTTGAAAAATGTTATGCATCCTACTACGAATGTTAATAAATTGAAATTTTGTGAAGCTTGTGCAATATGAAAACATCATGCTCCTCCCTTTCCAACATTTACTATAACTGATTGTATGTGATTTGTGGTGTTCTACATTTAACACATCTCGAAATGGATTTAAATATTATGTCAACTTTGTATATATGCCTTTAGTAGATACACATGGATCTATTTTATGAACTTCAAGACTGATGCCTTTCTTACTTTTCAGAAATTTAAAACACATGTTGAAAACTATCTAAACCAACGAATTCTATCCCTCCAAACTAATGGAGGAAGTGAATTTAAACCATTCATTCCCTTCCTTCATCAACATGAAATTGAACATCGCATAACGTGCCCACATACCTCACAAAAAAATGGGATAATGGAAAGAAAACATAGACATATCATGGATATGGGATTAACTCTCCTATCCCAAGCCACCCTTCCCCTAAACATATGACATGAAGATTTTTCTACCAATGTATACCTTATCAATTGGCTTCCCACACCTATCCTATAAAACATCAATCCTCTGGAGAATTTATTCGATCGAAAACCTAAATATCCATCACTTAGAACCTGTGGCTACAAATGATATCCATACTTAAGGCCCTATTAATCTCACAATTGTTCTTCATATCACAACCATGTATATTCCTAAGATATAATACCTCTCATAAAGATTACAAATGCCTATCCCCCGGTAGTCGCGTATATATATCCAGACATGTTCTTTTTTAAGAAAAAAAATCATTTCCTTATGCCTCTCTCCCCAACCACTCCCATTCCAATGCTCAAACAATTATCAACTGTCCACCAGTTAACACCATTCTCAGCAACCCAAACATGAAGCATAACGCAGAAAGACATTTTCTTTACACATTTTTTTATACTACTGATAATCTAAATCATACTAATGTGCATCCTTTAGAAACATATACTCAAAGTAGCTCCCAAATTGATACTGAGAACGGTGATATTGAGAAGAAACTACCTCCCATACTCTATCCACAGATGCACTGCCCGTTACTAACAGTGCTCCCATCAACAAAAATATAATAGTTGTCTCTACTCATCCAATGATTACTCAAGGTAAGAGTGGAATCCTTAAACCTAAAGTCTTGTTAGTGGAAGAATGTTATTACTGAAAGAATGAAGCTTTAAGATATCATTACTGAAAGAAAGAAGCCTTAAGACATCATTACTGGAAGAATGTTATGAAAGATGAGTTTAATGCCTTACAGTTTAATGATACCTAGATATTAGGTTCTAGACCTTTAAATCATAAAATTATTGGTTATAAATTGGTGTTTAAGATTAAATGGAACTCTGATGGCCCCATTGCTAGATATAAAGCATATTTGATTGCAAAAGGGTTTCATCAGATTCCTAATATTGATTATCATAAAACATTTAGTCCTGTAGTCAAACATGTGACTATACATATTCTCTTACCAATAATACTTATGAAGGGTTGATCAATAAGACAACTTGATGTCAATAATGCATTTCTTCATGGAAACCTCTTAGAGAATGATTTTATGGAACAACCTTTTGGTTTTGCGGTGTATAGTAGTCAGCCTATGATGTCACCTAAAGAAGGCTTATATGGGTTAAAAGAGGCCCTTAGAGCGTGGTGTGAGAAACTAAGCTCCACTTTAAACTTACTTGGCTTTAGAATATCTAAAGCTGACTCATCTCAATTAGTTTGCATGACTGATAATTCTTGTTGTTATGAATTGATTTATGTTGATAATTTTATTATTATGGACAACTCCACCAAAGAAATAAATGCTCTTATAAATTCCTAGCTTGAACAACAAATTTGCTCTCAAAGATCTTGGTAAACTCAACTACTTTCTGGAAGTTGAAGTCTCCTATCCAGCGAAAGGAAGTTTATTTCTTTCTCAGTTAAAATACATAACCGATTTGTTACAGAAAACTAAAATTTGAAAACTAATGGGTCATTTGGAGGAAGGGTTGGTTTATGGAAGGGTTAGGGTTATGATAAGATGTGTTTGAGGGAAGAGTTTATGAAGTTAGTGGTGTGATAAGATGTGTTTGAAGGAAGAGTTATGTGGGTAGGGTTATGATAGTGTTATGATAAGATGTGTTTGGAGGAAGGGTAATGTGGGTAAGGTTATGAAAAGATGTGTTTGGGGGAAGAGTTATATAGGTAGTGTTCTGAGTCTTATTTATTTATTTATTTTTCAAATTCATATACTCAATCCAATACACAAATTGTATATTTTTTATATACCAAATCATTGTAAATTTCGTAAAGCAATTTATCTTAATTTCTCTAACGACAACGTTCATATTCAACATTATTTAAGTAGTCATTACATTTCATTAAATTGCCATTTCTTACTGTGACACGCACCCTGTAAACATTGTAATCGGTGCAAATAACAAACGAACATGTGAATTACGTGAAACAAATCTTCAATAATGCGAAAAGACATTAAAACTGAAATAGTTTGGTGGAAGTGAATTACAAACTAAAGTCAAATACAGTGAACATAAAGAAGCATAAAAAAAGATAAGGACAAACGGTGAAACTAGATAAACAATCAAATGTCATCTCACAGAATGATCGTGCAATAATCCATCTTCACGTCCATGGGTACGTGAAAGAAAGCTTTTATCTAGGCCAAATTATGCATCAGTATCCGCATATAGCACGCCCTGTCCAACCTACTTAGCTTAGGGGTAGCATGCAACTGTCTAACACTTCCTGATGGGTTGCACTTTCATCCTACAGTGCTAACTTCAGCCACTCTACAATGGCCCTTAGCTGGTCATTTGTATATTTCATGGCATAGTGAATGACGTTGATAACGTGTAGAAATTCACATTATTATAGCCTCTTATATAAAATATCAAGGCCTAAACGCATAAGAGGAAGGTCAAAATACGTAGGTTGTACTATAAATTCATAATTATTTAGAAATACACTTTACATAAGTGTTTTGCTTGTTTTATGCGGTTTTTAGTGTCTAAATATAGGTCTTTGAACAAAGAAGAATGTAGCAAATCGAAGAGTCTCTCGCGAGAAGAATAGGCGAGAAGACCAAATCACAACAAGAGAAGTCATTTACTAAAAGACAAGAATGACAGTTTGAGATGATGTGACTTTCTACAAATACCTTTCAACGTGCGGTGCTGACATGCTTAGGAAAGTAGAAGTTTTCTGTCGAAAGTTGCCTATAAAAGAACTCCTTCTTCACCAAAGAAGGCACCCTTGAATGAGCAATTTTCTTGTGCTCGAATAGAAATGAAAAGCCTTTCCGTCGTCTGTAAGGATTATCTTCTTATTCTCTAGTCATACTATAAGTGAGAGCTTAGAGTCTGAGTGGTGAAGGTTTCATTTTCCATTCCCCTAACTTATATTCATTCTCATTCTTCTGTCTTCCCTTTCTGTATTCTTTGTGTAATATTTATACTGTTTATATTGTATGATGGCCGAAGGCCTACATTCTTTATATATATTACATGTTTATACCTTTTCAATCCATCATTTTTTGACTTTTCACTTGTCAATGTGTTATTGGTAGTTAGGTTTGTGCTAATTTCTTAATAAGAAGTTCAACTTATAATTCTTGTCATGTTAGTTGAGTTATGTTCATCGCTTAGCTAGTGTATATCGCCAACTATCGGAAAGGCCAAGTAGCAAGGATAAGACTAAAACGCGAAAGAAAGAGTTTAGAAATAAACTTTACCTTGCAAAATAATTTCCTGCATTTGTATCCCAAATGGCAAACAAGTGTGGATGTTGGCACCAAGAGGTTGTTGTTCTTAATCATGGAGACTTATAAAGTTTATAAGTGAATCCTTCTAGATATATCTTGCATAATCACACTTAGTCATATGGATCCAAAAGGTGACCATGTGTGCCGTTTAATGTCTCCAAGAGGAGCACACCTTAATCAAAAGCTGGTTGAGTAGGTTATCTCGTATTAAAATTATCGCATTTTAATGCATAGACATTCCTCCACTCTTTCTCGCATACAAGTTAGTTGACATCTCCATTTCGCCATCTCATCCTTTCTTTGCAGACTCTCTAGGCTTAGATAATTAGTTTTAGTTTACTCTTGCATTCTGTATATTTGTTATTCTTTTGTGCTGTCTAAACGATAAGTAGATCCTAGAACTAATATCCTTAATCAATTTTCTGTGTTCGTCCTTGGATAATCTAGGTAAACCTACTACTTCGCTTGCACTTGGACAGATAGTATGAAAACTTGTACTCAATAAGGACTCAACTATTATGCGATACAGAGAGACATAGTAAGCATCTCTAATGCTATGAATATGCTCAATGGTGTATCGCATAGACCAAAATACACACTCAACAAACTTCACATACTGGGTCCGAAAACAACCAGACATCCATAATTTTCACATTATGGCCTCCCCGCTTCCTCTTTGATCTGTTTGAACCCATTCTACAGTAATTTGCTCGACCAGGTCATGGGGCCCATATGTCCTCGAGCGACATGTTAAATCCTTGGCTATACATAGTAGAATGTCCATATCGTTTCCATCTTCATGTGGAAATCCCTCATACTCGTTAGACGCGTTCGACCCAACATCAACGAATGTCTTTGCACGCCCTCCTGTTGTCCGATCTTTTCAGAACACTTACGAAAATTTGTCATAATAGTGGAAAAGCTTGTTCAAGAGGCTTTTTACTGCAAGATGGGTCTATGTAAAAAAATTCAAAGTATTTGTTAGTTTTTGCTTCCACTAAAAATAAATAACGGTTCATAGTTAATTTTTTCCTACCCTAACCCAATTGTCGAACAAGTCCTTCTCAGCAATTATGCATTTAACATCATTATTCTAGCTGAACCCATTGCATGAGGGGCCTTACCTTTCTGCTTTTGTATGGAATGTTCTCTTCAAAATCTTTATATGACAGTCAATAAAAGTAATAGCTTGATCATTGAAGCCCAACAATTTTGTCGCCATCATCCTGACCAGTTATACAAGGTAACCAGGTCTGAATATGTCATTGTTTCACTTCCACCCACCAGCAGACACCAACTCGACCAAGCACTTCACGAGGGTGGCCTCCTCTTTCATCCACACATGACGACAAAGAAATTTGTACGTGAATTATGTACAATGACAAAAGTAAACACATAGAATTACAGTTTTCATCATGTATAGTGTCATAGGTTATTTTTCCATTAATTTCGTGTATGCACACATATAATCAATATATAACAAGACAATTGAGCTACTAAAATAATAAAAATAAAGTGTTATTAATTCTACACAACGGGATCTATTGATTACGCAACACCTATTGATTGAACATCTCTATGGATAGATCATCCTTCCACTAACTCCATTCATTCTAGTTCTCAATGTAGTGAATATCGTCACCTGCAGTTATCGCATAGATCGAGTCACCCTCGCGGATGTCCTCCAAAACATCTGCATTTTTCATCTCTCTGTTTATGAGATTGAGTTATAGGCCACATGTCAGAATCGTGCAAAATTGAACTTAATTGCACGGGCTAGTAGGACTTGTCATAAAGGATTGTCCATCGATCCTTCAACAGACCAAACACTTATGCAATAATATTCTGTGTCGAGGAATGTTTCATGTTAAAGTACTCTTTGGTAGTTGTTGGTACATTTACAGCTCCACACCACTCGTGTAAGTGGTACCTTTGTCCTCTGTAAAGAGCCAGAAATTCTTTCACGTTAAGGTATCCCGTGTCGCATAGATAGTAAAATCCTATTATCATATCGAACAAATTAAATTTTGTGATTTAGAAAATTTTAAATATCAGTGGGAGATGTAGAAGTTGCAGTTACACTTCTAAACCTTCAGTTCGTTGGGTCGTGAAATAGAATCTCAAAGAATGAGCGAATCAGCTGCAAATCCTTCCCAGCCAGCTAAGACAAATACGAAATCGCCTTTCTTATTACCGACTCTGAGGACGTTTGTGACAACTTTGCCCTTAGGTGTTCTATTCCTAGAGCGATCAATTTAAAGCACACTCACCTTTATGTAAGTCTCGTCCAATGCCCCAAGGCAATTCTACAGAATTAAAAAAACTGCAAATAAGTAGTAGGCTTGAAGTGAACCTCGAAGCACCTCCATCATGGATTGGTGCATGTGTTAGTTACTAGATGTGGTTTCTTTAGCAACTCATCGTGTAGTCCTATCATAGACAACAACACGAGGTTGAAATTAGGGTAAATAGTCTCACTAGATCACACGAGGTCCCTTTGGATGACTCGATTCTTCACGTCATGCACCAGTACATGCAAAAACATTGCCACTATCTCCTCAACATCAACAATTTCTGTCAACGTCAGTCTAGTAGTAGTCCTTAGTAAGTGACATAGAATGTCAAAAGTTTTTCTGTCCATTCTAGTACTTTGATGACATACTAGGTCGAACTCGTGGATCATACAAAAGTACACAAGCTAACTAATTTTATGTCTAATGTCGTATGGTGTATGTGATTTCCTCTTATTGTCATTCAGTAGTTTGTCCAACGTCATCAGTAACTGACATTGGGAAATTGTGAAGCCATATTTTTAGCAATGTTTTTTGAAGCCATTGAAAGGTAAGGACTATCAACCTGATGGAGTACGTGTCTAATTAGAATGCTATGTTAGACCTACAATGCATATATTAAAACATAATAAGTATTGCGTTAAAAAAAATAGACAATTTCTTGTTCACCTACACCCTAATGCAAAGTGGAAAAATAGAACTATACACGTTATATAGTTACCAATGTCGTAGGTTAGTTGTATTGAAGTTACATAGGCTACTTGTATTGAACTGTATTTCCTTAAACAGTAAATAGAATACCCTACCCGTTATGAAATCAATGCCCATTATGCAATTTTTTTAAGTTAATTTTTTTTAAGAAAACTCTGATTGGACATGGTAACTGCGTACGTGATCTACATTTTTTAAGTGCAGTATAATGTTTGGAAAAATAAACTATTTCTAGTAAAGATTCTTTCAAATGCATAAATCGTAACCCAATGTGCATTGAGCCGCCTTATTTTGAAGGTATTTGGAAAACATTTTTCTATAAAACACGTTGGGTTTTATGGTTAAATTCATGGTCGTGTGCTTTGTAAATCTACAGTGCGTCAAATTTTTTTAAAAAAATGTTCATAATTTTTATGAAATGTGTGTGCAAATGTTCTTGTCATGTTAACAAATAGTGAAATGCAATGTTTTTAAAAAGTAAAGTTCGTAAACTTTAGAAATGGAAGTCAAAAAGTAGAGAAACGAAGTTGACAATGCAGAAAATAACTGAATATTATATAATACACTTGGGAAAAAAATTTACTGCAAATCCAAACAAATGTTATTACAAAAGCAATAGTTTGTGGCAAAAGTTTTTTCCAATTACACTGTACTAACCATACAAAAAATGATACGAAAAGTATGAAAAAATTTACTACAAAGTGACAAAACCATAGTACCTCTAAGTAGGGAACTATGAACTCATTGTCCTGCAAAAAAAAGGAAAGGAGGGGAAGGGTGAAGACAAACGTTTGGTTGATGGAAGAAGGAACAAAAAAAGTAAACAGTACGTACAGTGTACTTTGGAGACTATACTCGATGTTGAAATGAAAAAAATAACATTCGTTAACATTAAGCAGGAGAATGTTAATGAATAAAGAAGAAATTTTTTTGTGCCTCAAAGGAAAGAAATTCGTTCAATAAGTTGAACTGAATTTCATGTAGTGGAAACATCAAATAAAAGTATGCAACAAAAGAAAATGCATAACACTATGGGGATGGAAATGCATACAAAAAATCATAGAAAATGAGGTAAGTATGCTAGGGAAGGAAGAACATGTAGTGGAAAAAATGTCCTTCAAATATGTAATGCAAAGCAAGTGAGGACAGTAATGGTGTCGACAATCATTGGAATCAGATTTCGCAACATATATTTGAATAGGAAATGACAGTGATAGGACAAATAAGAACAGACAAAGCATTGCATAAATAAAAGAGGTAATGCGTTCTCAGACGGCCTAAAAAAGAAAAAGAAAGGTTGCATTGACAGACACACACTTATTTGTTAACATGGTTCATGACAACAAAAGTCAGAGGAGAGGATGGAACATTAAAATAAGAAAGCAAAAGTAAGTGAGCTACCAAAGAAGATAGAACAAAGGAAGAAAGATGGCCAATGAGGGAAAATGCATACAATAAGATAGAAGAGGAAGCATGTATATATAAAGGAGGACAATTAAAATAAATGATGTCTTTATTGACACTAAACAAAAAATGCAGAAGAATCTCTACAAATGATAGGACAAAATGCAGAAAAGTGAGAAGATAGTCAAAATCCTAAACTATGAAACCTACCACATTAAGTACACAAAATATTGTCATAAGTTATGAATAGACAAATGCATCATTATAATGAAAATCACATAGTAAGTATATTAACTAACTAATACATATTATCTAAATACATCACAACGCTAATATACAAAACTAATACAAAGTAAAACCAAAACAAAATCCTTTGAAATCAAATTTAACACAAAATACACATCGAAGAAAGTAGAAAAAATCACAAACGAAGTTAAATTACTCCGATCAACAACTATTATAATTCATATTGTAAATAATGTACCATTGATATCCTAAAATTAAGATTACAATAGGATGAACAAATTGTTTTTCTTGTATAAGAAAAAATGATTGGGACCTTTGACGAAGAAATATATACATTATTGAAGAAACAAATTGTTTTCCTGTCAGAGAAAGAATGATTAGGACCTTAAAAAGTGGGAAAAGAAATAAGGAATGGTTGAGGCATTAAAAAGGAAAAACGAAATAAGTTATTGAAGGGTTGTTTGAGAATAATAACAAATTTAAGATGACGAGTATTTAAAAAAAATGAGAATTTTGCTATATTTGTAAAGTTCTAAAACAATGTATTATATTTGTTATATCATATTCTCAAAATACTATCTACTACAATTTTCCTAATATGTATAATATAATATAAATATATATATATATCAATAACTAATTAAAATAATGTATATATCTTTAAAAAAAAAAAAAACTCTCATAGTCAAGGGAATGATACGATAAAAATCTTGCATTAATCCAATTTAAACCAGATTTATTGAATATCAACTTAGAAAGTAAAATGTCGCTGAATAGAAGGATATGTTCAAAAATATTATTAAAAAATTTCAAAAAAAAAATTATTGCATACTATTACGGATTTTCAAAAATTATAATCAATTTTCAAAATAAATTAACTTTCAAAGGGAAATAAGGAGAGAAAATATATTATTATGAATTTTTAAAAACTTAAATAAAAATGTTAATTTCGTCCAAATTTATAGGTAAAAACTTCTAATAAAATAATTCAAACTTTTAGGACATGGTTTTTGAAATATAAAGGCGTAAAGAGGGTGTTTTTTTTTTTTTAAATATCTAATTAATTATCATCATTTTTTAAAATAGAAAAATATTAGCAATAATATCTATCAAACTGAATGTAGCTCATTTAAATTTTTTTACAATAATTTATAAATGGTTTTATTCTTTTTTGTATTCTTAACAATTCTTTTCTCATCAAACTATTCGGACATTACATAAATTTTAAATTAAATTGTAATTAATAGTGATAAAAATAGCAAGACATAATTGATAATAATTCATTTAAACTAATTAATAGATACTAATGCTAAAGAAAAAAAAAGTGAATATTCAATTAAAAAATCAAAATTTAAGCATAAATATTAAAACCTACCAAATTAAAATAATAAGAAAATTGCACCAAATAGCATAAATTAGAAAATAAATATAATCTATAGTATAATGACAAATATTTGTAAAACTAACAATTTTTAAAATGCCAATTTTGCCTATCGATTTCATTCCTCTCATGCTATCAGTGATGACTTTTATCAATGACATCATGCCTAATATGGCAATATTTTATTCATGAATTTATTACTGATAACTTGAACTTCTAAATAATATACATGTTGATAGCATAACCTGAAATCAATAATTTATTTCAACAAAAGTTGCAACTATATCAA
>JBBPDI010000022.1:5777957-5791210 GCA_037974545.1 Cucumis variabilis
AATTGGATTCATATTAAAATTATTGGTTATGAGATAAACTTATATTTGAATATGATTCAAATTTAATTTAAGTTAAAGGTAAGATATTTAATTTATCTATTAATTAGTTGGAGAATTAATTAACGATTTGGTTTTATTTAATTAAATTTGATTTAATTAAATCTATAAGATATTGCAGAGATATTCATTCAAATAACTATTAATTAAATATAATTTTATTAATTATATTAATATAAATCTATAAGATATTGGAGAAATATTCATTCAAATAAGATTTGAATGAAAAATTAATTAATATGATTTAATTAATTATTAACTAATTGATTAATTGTTAATTAATTAGCAAATTTGATAATAGAATCTCATGATTCTCTCCTACTCGTTTTTCTATTCCAAAAAGGAAAGAGAGTTATAAATATTTAGAAGAAAACAGTTTTCTTTAACGAATTCATAAAAAAAGGAAGTCAAGACTTTTGCTCTGTAAAAAGAAAAGAGTTTCTCTCAACTATCTCTAAACTTTTTTTCATCCCAATTGGTTCCCACAAACCAATCTTATCCCAGAGGATAGGAAGGTTTTCGACGGGTGGTGTCCTCAATTCAGTAGTTTGTAGATTCAGATCAGACGTCAACGAAAGTAAGTTTTCTGTATCTTTTAATTTAAAAGCATGTTTAGTCTTATTTAGAATTTTGATTATAATTTTGCCAATATAATAGTATTTTAATATTCCTAAATTAATTTGAGGAATGGTCCTGTAAAATCTTCTGCTACCAAGAGGGCGTTTATCCCTTCAAGTGCAATTACGAGACCTTAATGGAATGATCCGTTAGTTAATGAAGGTTGATTAGTTTGGTCTAAAAGAGTTTAGCCAGTTAATCTTATCGTTGAATTCCATGATCTATAGATCTATTAGGTTCCTCTGCTATTTCACAAGAAATCAACTTAAAACATTATGATGGAATAATTCGAATTGTTTGAATTAGGTAAAGAGAGAAAAACCGATAAATGTATTTGATACAGTTTGTGGTTATAAGTTTAAGATAAAACTTTGTGTTTAAATGTGATTTAAATATTAAAAATATGAATATAGATTCATGTTCGAAAGCTTAGAATTGATGAAAATGGTCAAAGTTGTGAAAGTCAAAATGTTGACTTTTGACTTTGAGAAGTCAAACTTTAATCGACTTTATATTCAAAGGTGTTCTAAATTTTGAAGAAATGAATGCGGATTCATGCTCGAGAGGTCAAAATTAGTCAAGACTTACAAAATGGTAAAAAGTCAAAGTGTTGACTTTAGACTTGAAAAATCAAACTTTGAATTTGATTTAAATGTTAAATTACCATATTGCCCTTAGACTAATTTATATAATAACACTTGTTGAGATTTGGCAAGTTTATCACTTGCATGTGATATGCAAATGGTTTATTGCATGCAAGACACTTACCCCACTAATAGTTAGTGGAATGCCAAGTGGTGAGATAGGGAAACTCTTGCATGTAGTTTGCTTGGAAAAAGGTTTTCTTTTTAGAAAGATGAAAGGTCTCTTAGATTTTAAAAATTTGTGATAATTAGTTTTGTAATAAAGAATTACAAAATAAAACCAAGAACTCTTTTTATTTTTACTAAAAAAAAAAAACAAAGATCTAAAAGTTAGGTTCCTTCTAAATGTATCATCTCTTTCTATTTTTCTCCACTATTTCGAGTGCCACCACTCGATTCCAAGTCCAGAGAATAGCGGATCAACACTAGTGGTAGTTCCAACTTCGAGTTCATGAGAAGATTGTGAAGAGTTCGTGAGGAGATTGCAAGAAAAAAAAAGTATCAAAGATGAGTTTTTCTTTTAAGCCTATCTTTGTTTCAATTAGGGTTATTACGCATGTTGATTATTAAATTTGTTTAGTTACAATTAGTAAAATTTTGATCCTTATTCTGCTGCACATGTCTACTGTTTCCATCATGTTTACTGGGAATCTTCATATGCTTACGTACACTGATAAGTTCTGCTATGTTTCAAATTTTATAAACTTGTACAAAAAGGAAACAGGTTCTATTGGCAGTGTAGACCAAATTAGGAATGTATACCAAGGTGGCAACAATGAACTCCCTTCACCCCATGTTAAACGTCCAGTTGAGTGATCTAAAAAAAAGAGGTTTACTTTATTTTTAGAGAAAAAAGCTACTGTTCGTTGCAGCAAATGTGGTCAAAGAGGTCACAATTGTAGGTCTTGTAAAGAACCCATACAATATTAAGTTTCCGTCATAGCATTTTCCTGAGTTCTTAGTTATCATTTTTAAGTATTGGATTTTGTTATGAAATTATTAATTTTTCATAGTGTTCTTTGTTATTATTAGGTCTACTTGGTTATATGGAAAAGAAATTAATCTAGACTTATGTTCATTGAAAGAGTATATTTCATATATTTTACCGCCACCTAAGAATATGGTTATTGTTCACCAAAATAAGATTTTGGTATCATAAAAAAAAAAAATCGGATATTTGATTTTGTGTTTGGTTAATAGCAACATTTTATTCCCAAGGTTTCTTTTCCTTCTTAAAAAGAGTTTAATTTCTTTGGTAAGATATCACATCTCTCATTTCTCATTTTGATTAAGGTATGTCTTCATTTTTTTTTAGAAAATATCTTGCTTCTCGAACTTCAAGTAATTTAGACGTCGAATGCTTTTCTCGTTTTTTGTGCGTTACATCAATGAGCTTAGATTTGTTATTTCTTTCTCTTTTCAAATCTGTTGTAAGTACACACAAAATTCATACAAATTTGAAAGAAATACTTTCAAATTACATATTATATTAATTAGCTTTAGATAAGTCTTATAACAAAAATATAATAATACTCTTTTTTAAGTTAAAGTTTTAAATTAACAGAATAAAAAAACAGTCAATTTTAAAAAATGGTTTAAATCAAAGTTTGAAATTAAGATAATTAAATCATAAAAATTCTATCTACAATAGATCGTATAAATCATGATAGACTAATATATGTGTCTATCTCTATGGATGTCTATCATAGTTTATGATTTATATTTGTCAATATTTTCATAATTTTTTTTTATCAGATATTTTTTTTTCTTTGGTTATATTTTATAAATATTTTGGTTTAATTTTTATATATTTAAAAACTAAAGTAATCTTATTATTAATTACGTTGTTTGGAATATGTGGATGAATTGGTGGTTTTGTTGGATAAATTTTCTATTAATGAAAAGCAACCGAAGGTTCTACATAAATATTGTTGTTGGAGAAACAAAGTAGCAAAATAGATGGTCACTTTGAAGTGGCATCATCATCACATCCCACAATCCCTTTTAGATAGTTTGGACTATCTAGATGAATATTTTTAATTTTTTTTTTAAAGTTATGTTCTCTGTGAATTTTTTTTTAAAAATTTTGTTCCCTTTGATAAAAGGTGAATATTTAAGAATCTATTAATTTATTTAAATAGTTTTTTAAGCAGTAATTAAAAATCTATTAATATTATTGTTCAATTTGGTTTTGTACGAAATATTAATTTTTTAAAAAAAAATTGCTCACTTTTGTCTAAAAGTGAACATTTAAAAAAAAAATTGTTCTGGTTGAATATCTAAAAATCTACATTTCTTTGTTGATAATTATAGTAATAATTAGTCTCTTGTAATCTATATAATATATATAAAAGTGTAGAACCTTTTTTTCTCTCCATGTATTTCTAAATTACTTTTTGGATTTATGATAAATTTATTTTTAATTAAATAATTATAAAAGATTCATTCTCTTCTATTATTTTTTAATTAATTATATTAAGTTTAGTGAAATTAAAGTATGCAGCGCAAATGATTTTTCATTTATCCACTATATTTTTTAATTAATTATAACTTTAGTGAAATTAACATATCCAAGGATGTGAAAAGTTGAAATGGAAATAGTTTTTCATTTATATTTTAGACATTAGTTAAAAGTTAAATATCTTATTAATTCTAATTAACAATATAAATTTAAAGACTTGAAAGTTGAAAAGTTTTTGTAACATCTTTTTTCTACTATATAAAAGACTTCCTTGATTTTTTTTCCTACCAACATTGCTATTGAAAAATTTGGGTCCATCCAATAGATTGTGTAATTGAGATTGGTATGTCGATCATTTAGCAAAAATATTATACATGTTAAAATCGCAATGAGTGATTAGGAAAACAAGTTTTTCTTCCACGAATACAATTAAGCCTACCAAATGACAATTGATATCCATTCAAGTTCAAGAGAAAACAATTTCTCATTCATTTATGCTTTGCAATGACAATTAACAACAAACAATTCCTAATGTTTGAATATATCTTCCTGAAAATGTATTTTCTCATTGACAACTTTATGTTATACTATTTAGAGAGATTTCAATGAAGACAACAAAAGTTTGGATCAATAAGTTACATTCAAATTGTACAAAAAAAATATTGCTTATAAAGAAATTATATATATATATATAATCTAAAGCTACATTATACGTGTCATGCATGTGCCTTTTACTAGTTTGTATCTAAATGCACAAATGTCAAATTTTTGTTCATGATTTGAATTTATCAAAAAATTTGGGCAAATAAAAAGGTAAATTTTCATAAATATAACAAAACACCAAAATATTTACTGCATGTGTAACAAAATAAAAAAACACATGATATTTTCATAAATTTCAGGTTTCTCCTTGAATGATGTTGACGATTTTTCACTTCTTTTTTTTTTCTTCTTTGTGGTTTATTTATCTTCTCTTCATATTATTAATTTATTCATATTACTTCTTCTTCTTCATTTTCCACTCATTCTTGTTCGTGATTTCTTCATTTCCTCTTCTATAATTTTTTCCTTTTTCGATCTTTCACTTCTTCAAACTCCCACTTGGTAAACGATTTTTATCATCTCTCATATATTTCATCTTCAAGATCTAAACGATCGTGTATCAAAATCTAAACAATATTGGTTTAAGATCATGTACCAAATATAAAAAATCTAGCTACACGATTTTGAACAAAAATTGTTTAGATTTTGTACACAACTGTAAGCTCTTGGTACACGATCATGTACCAAATCTAAACGATTTGGTTCAAGATCGTGTACAAAAAATAAAAGATCTTGGTACACGATCTTGAACAAAAATTAGTACACGAATGCGTACCAAGAGCTAAACAATCATGTACAAAATCTAAACGATATTGGTACACAATCTTGTACTAAATATAAATGATCTTGGTTCACGATCTTGACTCAAGATTGTTTACATTTGGTACACAATCGTTTAGCTCTTGATATGTGATCGTGTACCAATATTTCAATGATATTGGTTCACAATTGTCTAAAAAAAGAATTACACGTACGCATGTAACCGATGTTGATACTACATACACAATCGTGTATCATTTCATACAAGATTAATCATGGTCGTTTATCAAGATTAATCGTGTATCATTACATTGTTTTATGATCGTTTAGAAGAAAAATTATACGTGCTTGTGTGGTAGATTAATCATGTGTTCGTTAGGACATTTTTTTGTATTTTTCATTGTGGGTCTGTGAGTTTTTTTTTTTTTGAAATTGTTCTATCCAATGTAAATATTTGGTTGCTTTGTTATATTTTTTAAAAACTCCCAAGTTTAAATGAGAGAAATAAATATTTGAATACGATTCAAATATTAATTATATGAATGTTTTAAAAAAATATTAATTATACGAATAAGATTCATGTATAATTTATAAGTTAAAATTAATATAAATATGATTCACATTAAAACTATAAGTCATATGAGAGAATCAAATTAAATTAGGTTACTATTTTGTGTGTTCGAGCTTTTGTGGAAGACCGAAGAGTTGAGAAAAGTGAGAAGACTGGTACTTCAGGGTAAGTAATTCAATATCTATCTCTTTCTTCTCTAAATTTGTATAGAAAAGCATGATAGGGTGAATACTTATCCAATTGTGTGTTGAGTTCTGTGTGTTTAATTTAAGCTTTTACGTAAGGCATTCGTACGCTTCCACTGTAAAAATTTCAACCCCTTTAGATACATTTATTACACCTCTGCCTGCTCCTAGGTATAGCGGGCATGCTCAAATATAAGAAGACCAGTTTGATGAGATTGACCAAAGTGTCTAAGAATTGCCTCCAATGATGTAGATTGGTTATGCTAGTACAATGATGACGATGTCAGTATTTGGTTCAGGATATTATGATTTAAGGATCGATCCAGTGTCTTTTGTACAATGCATGAACACGGATAAAGATTTCAAGCATTCTAAGATGCTTGAATGGAAGGTATATGACGAGTTTTGGATGTCCTCTTATAACATGAGTTTCCAAATTCTGGATATCTCCATTTTACATATTTTTGTTATTTTATTATTATTATTATTATACTACGTATTTATGTATGTATGTGTTTCTTCATTTTTATTATATAATTAAAAAAAATGGCCAACCAAATATTTCACTTTTTTTTGTTATATCGTAGTTTTTATTATCTTTAATAAAATATTCAAATTCAAATTCAAATTTATTTAATAAAAAAATTTAATCTATAATAAATTATTTTGGTGAGAAAAATGGCATATAAAATAATATAAATAATTTAAAAAGAAATTTGAATTGATAAAAACAAATATCTTATACAAGTTCAAATTATATCAAAACAATTCTAAATTAATAAAAAGTTGGAAGAGCATTTTTTAAAACATTATGTAAATTATTTAAGATATTATCGAGTAGCAACGGAGAATAAGCTGTCGAAATACCTCTTGTTTTCGACTGGTCCAAAGTCCTCAAATTCTTTGAGCCTCTCCTTTGAAGGGAGGGAAGAAAGCCTCATTTTCCTGATAAGGTGCCAACCAAAAAGGATAGCTTTGTGGGCTCAGCATTAACGTCTCTCAATTGCAGAAAATCAAAATGAATGTACTCCAGTTTACTTTACTTCCCCTTGGAAAGAAAAGAGAGAGGAGAAGTTAGGCTTGTTAAAGTTAAGAGGAAGTGTTCGGAGGACTAAGGAATTCCACTAAAAGAGAGGTCTCCTTATCAAAAGGGAAGAGGCTAGAGAGAGGACTATGCTTTTCGGCCCCTCTTTTTAAGAAGGAAAAAGAGCAAGAAAAACCTTCTCTTCAAAATCAAGGTAGACTTTCAAGAAAACTGAAGAAGAAAGTCGTGGACGGCCCTAGATCCAAGGCTCCTAAAGGATGAAAACAATAATAATTTTTTTATTATTAAAAAATACAACGGTAAAGAAAGTGTAAATGATGATAGTTTTTTAGTAGAAAATAAAGGCTAAAAGATATATTAAATTAAAATTAGGGGCATTCTCAAAAATAGAAAAATATTAAAATTATTTACAAATATAGTAAAGATCATTAAAGTCTTTATACCAATTCAAATATTTTGTTATATTATATAAATAATTTTTTTTTGTATTCATAACAACTTTCCTTAAATTTAAGTAAAAAATGTACATTCAATTTTCAATTAAAAAAGAAAAAGAAAAAGAATAATTATTTTTTTTATAAAAAGGAAAAATTTGGTTGGGTCAAGTATTACCATTTGTAAAAAATAAACTTATGTTGATTAGTGAAAACCCGATAACATAAGTTCAGCTCAACTGACATCTATATGTTTTTGAAGACAAGAGGTTCTGGGTTCAAATTTCTCCACTACGTCCAAGTTATACTTAATAAGATCATTTCAAAAAAAAAAAAATCAACCCAACACAATGAAAACTACATTTCACCATTAGTTTGAAAAGTGCAGTATTTTAATAAATATTTTTTAGGATTCTTATTAATTTACATAAATGTAACAAAATCGAAAAAATATTTACGCCCATGTAACAAAAAATTAAAGTCCATGAAGCCACCATTATTTTTTTTCGTAAATTCCAAATTTGTCCTTCGTAGGTTTTGAATATTGTGGGACCATTATTCACTTCACTTTTTTTCTTCTTCTTTGCGATTTATTCTTTTCCTCTGCTTCGTATTATTACTTTTTCTTTTTCATATTCCCACTTCTTCTAGTTCACGATTTCTTCATTTTATCTTCCAGAATTTCTTCCTTCTTCTTCATCTCTCATTTTTTTTGTTCTTCTTGGTACAAGATCTAAACGATATTGATACATGATCTAAATGATCATGTACCAATATCTAAACGATTAGTTGTCTATTCCAGATAGATAAAGATAAATCGCTATCACTAATAGATCGTTTAAATTTAGTATAAGATTGTTTAGACTGAATACAAGATCGTTTAGATTGGATACGAGATCGTTTAGATTGGATACAAGATTGTTTAAACTGAGTACACAGGTACAAGATCATTTGAACTTGGTACACGGGTAGAATATCGTGAAGCAAGATCATTTCGATTTGGTACAAGATTGTTTAGACTAGGTATAAAGGTACAAGATCGCTTAGACTGGGTACAAGGGTACAACATCATGTACCAACGTTGTTTAGATTTAGTATAAGATCGTTTAGAATGGGTATAAAATCGTTTAGATTTGGTATAATAGTACAATATTGTTTAGCTAGACTGAGTACAAAATCGTATTTTCACATGTGTGACTGATTAATTGAGAGTACTTTTGTTCTTTTATATTGTGATTTTTTTCTTTTTCAAAATTATTCTATACAATATAAATATTTTCATGTTTTATTCGATTTTTAAAAAAACTCCTTTTTAAGAAGTCACACTTTTGAAATTTAGTTCTATTTAATTCAAATTTCAAAGTATTATATTTTTTAATTTATGTTTTTATTTGGATCATAATTTTGAAGATTGTACACTATCCAACTTTTACCAATGTCCGCTTCCATTAGTCAATTTAAAACAAATAAGTTATTTTTCTTAAATTATTTCATTATGTAATTTTGATAAATAACTAGCTGCATTAAACTATATAAAATAACATACTCATGTTCTCTTACTATGCTTTATTTTTTTTCATTAAGTTCTTTTCTAATAAAGCTTTACAGTAACATTTATTTTATATCAAGAGAGTATTATAAATACATTATTTAGTATAGATATCAATAACCTACCTAAGTTTTCAAATTTTATAAAACGTATAGACCATTTCATGTTCTATAAATAAACATTATATATTGTGACTTCTGTAATACATACCTCAACTGAATTCAATTGTTATCTTTACTTTCTTTTTTTAAAGTTTTCCAACTAGCTAGTGCATGATTGTCAGTGTTTTTAAAGTTAAGTTTTAAATGAGAAATTTTAATGTGGGAGGTTTAATAAAGTCAAAATCAATAATTGAATTAAAGGCGTGGAATCTATTAATGGTAAAGTCATGTATGAATGACAACAGCTGTGGCATGTGAAATTGACATAATACTTGAGAGTTTAGATCCATTCCAAATTTATTGGCTCATAACTAAATTCCCATCATCAACACTTTCTATTTTACCCCCTCCTTTATTTTTCTTCCCAATTATGCTTTTAAACAATATTATTGTTATTGTTTTTTTCTTCAAAAAATACAAAATTATAAACCCTACTAATGGAGTTGAATTACTCCTTTCAACGTGAAGGTTCTAATTTATTTTATTGTTAAATTATAAATTTAGGCTACATTGAAAAGTTCAAATTTAATCGATATATGTTATATTTTACTTTTATAATTTAATAATTCTTCATAAATAATTGTTATGATTCGATAAATTTCTCATCACATCATTTCTATCCAATTATTTATATCCTATGAATTATTTATGAAAGGTTTTTAAATTATAGAAACCAAATTTATAATTCAACCTATTTTTAGTATAATTATTTTTTTAATTCAATATCGCACATTTAGCTAGAAAGATTTTATAACCAATTAGTTTTGAGTTGCAACAAATGTTTATCTAATATGGTGCAAAATATAGGGATTATATGAGTATTCCGTTAAAAATATCATACTCAATAATGGTAAACCCAAAAGAAATGCATGTCTTGAGATGTAACGTTCATAGTTTAGGACAATTTTATGTTGAATGATTTATTGAAAAAAGTTTTAGGATGCATGTAAAACTTAAAAAGTTTGCTAGAATCCATATTTCAAAATTTAAAACTTCTAATACAATCTTATTATAGTATTTGAAATAAAAAATATTTAATATTAGTCGTTCAGTTTTTTTAAAATAAGTAATTATTTAAATAAGAAAACATATAAATAGATCGATAGATCCATAATTTTTTTTTAAAGATAATATATATAGAAAAAGAGGTAATAAAAGAAATTCACTCATTAACGACGCAAGCATTTCCCAATCCCCACAATCTAACAAATTTGGTAACGCAATTATTAAAACGAGAAATGCGAGGAAAATTAATAATATATTTTAATATTTAATTTACAAATATTAATGAATCAAAATATTTATAGAATATAATAAAATATTATAGTTTATGAATAGATTAAAGATTTATTGTGTTGTTCTATTTATAAATATTTATATAAAATATAATTTTATTAATTTTTTTCTTTTGTTTATTCAAAATAAAAATAATACAGAATAATATTTTAAGGAAAAAGTGAGGTTATGGGAAAATTTTGGTTTTAATTATTTTTCTATTTTTTAAAAGGTTAATTTTTATAAATTTAAGTAATCAACAAAATATTTACCGCTAACAAAATAAAAAAACCTTTGAAATCGACTGTTTTTTAAACAAAATATTTACGGTTAACAAAATAAAAAAAACCTATGAAATTGACTATTTTTTTAAATATTCCAAAATTGCTCTTTCTTTTCGTCTTTCTTTTCTTTCCCATCAACCATTTTTTTTTTTAAATTTTTCATTTGTCTTTTTCCCTTTGTATGCATTTTTTCTTTTTATTTTTTTAAATTGTTATTTTGTTCAATGTCGTTTAACAAATATAAAAAAAAAATTATTTATATTTGGTTAGCCAAATTTAATCTATCAAATATATATAAACGTGTACCAAATCTAAATATTGAAAAAAATAGTTTAGATTTGACTCCAAATATAAACCATCTAAAAAATAATAGCAAATTTAAAGGATGATTTTTCAAATATATTAGGTATTAGATGTTAATTAATGGCTGGTTATTTGGTATTTTGTATGGTGGACTGTGTCAATTAATGACAGGTCATTTGATATTTTCTATTGTGGGTCTGTGTCAATTAGTAGTAGGTCATTTGGTATTTTTTATTGTGGACGTGTATTTTTCTCGTTTTTTAAATTGTTCTATACCGAAGGAAATGAAGTGTGTATACTTAAACTTATCATCATCATCTTGAGGTAAGTTGCATTTAAAAATATTGAGAAAAAAAATACTATTTAAATATCAAATTTAGCTAAAACTCTTTTTTTTTTCTTAAAAAACTAAACCATAACAAACTTTTCCAAAACATCTAATATTCACAATATCACAAAAAAGATTTTCGAAGAGTGTCATTGGAAGATAATAAAATAGTTAAAGGTTACAAGTCTATTCTTTGTAATTTAGAAAAAATTGAGATTTAGGGAGTTGTTTGGAGTGAAAATGATGTCAAACTATATTAACCACATATTGGAATGTCAAATATTATTAAAAAAACACTCTAAAACACTATTTCAAACCAATCATATTTATTATTTGCTACCGTTTTTACTGTTGATTTAACATGATTTGTTTTTGTTACTGTGTTTACTATTTGCTTCTCAAATTGACAAACACATACTATTATAATCCAAACTAAACTAATCAAACACAAACTATTATAAACTGACTGTAATGATATAAGACTATAATAATTCACTTCTTATTCTAAACGCATCATTACTCCTTATTAAAGTGTGTTTGGAATATTTAAATATTTTAATTTAAACCATAAGTGATTTTGAAAAAGAATTTGGAATGTTTTATTAAGATTTTTTTCAAGTCAATTCAAATAAATCATTAATCAGTTTAGTCGGTATGGTTTGGTAGCAAGTTTGACAAAACAAAAGATAGAGAATTTTTTTGTAGCATAAATTTACAAATTAACTAAAACAAGGTAAGTTTTAAGTTTAAGAAAGGGGTCTTTTAAAAAATATAGCAAAACTATAAAATATTTACAGAACAATTTCGAAAACGAAAAAACAGTCTACATGTCCAAATGAGAAATACAAAAAGATTTCAAATATAAATGACTTTTTAAAGGATTTTTTTGTGGTAGATTTTATGTTTAAATTTATCTACCCAAATCTAAACACAGTTTTATACTAGATTTGACTCGAATGTTTTTTAAAAAAATAAATTTTTTATATTTGGTATACGATGTTGAACCATATAAAAAAATTGGATAATAATTTTTTTTAAAAAAAGAAAATTAACCTTTTAAGAAAAGGATTAGGAGAATGTTAGAATTAAAGGAAGGGATAGAAGTAAAGTTATTAGCATCATAATAAGCAATTTATTTAGTAGAGAAGATGAATAATTAAATTCTACTATACTTTCATAAGCAAAAATAAAAATAAATTAAATAAAACCCTCATCCATGTCGACGTAATACAGAGTGTATAAAAACATCACTCTCTCTCTCTCTCTCTCTCTCTCTCCATGGCTATGGCAAAGGGCAAGCAGTGAGTACTTAAGACCAGGTCCTTCCCCAAATTAGCATAATTTCTCCATCAAACGAAACCCCTCTTAGATCTGGTTTCTCTTTCTGTCTTTCCCTCCTTTCCCCTTTCTCCTTCTCCATCTTCCTCATCTCTCACATTTTCACTTTTTCTTCTTCATTCACTCACTCCTACAACTCTTCCCGTCTCCTCTTCACTCCCCGCACTCGTTTTCCGATCCCGTGCCAGTAAGATTTCCCTTACTTTTTTTTCTCCGTTTTTCTCATTTGGGTCTTTTTCTTTTAATTTTAATTTTTTGCTTTTTGGATCTTAATTGTGTTGGTTTCTGGATCTTGTTTGTTAATTCGTTAATTTTTATTTTGATTTGGTGTGTTGTTGGATTGGAATTTGTGTAGGAGGTGTTGATTAGCTTGTTACTGAATGGGGTTTTTCCCATTTTTTCTATTGGGTGACATTTTACTTTTGGGATTTGTCAGATCTGGGGATTTGGTTTAATGCACCGACACACATTGCTTTCGTCTCTTGGGCTGTTTTATTTTTTGTGTTTTGATGTTGATTTGATGTCGACGCGATCTTTAGAGTTTATTATTCTATTAGGTTCAATCTTGCTTATGAGTGTCGGTTCATCCATTCTTCAGTTGGTTGGGTTGTCAATGTACTGGATGGAGTTTCGTTGGA
>JBBPDI010000022.1:5890815-5907146 GCA_037974545.1 Cucumis variabilis
ATTCGTGGATGAGCGTAGAGCACCCTCACAGACAGATATTTTGGTTGGCTTGGGTGTGGGCACCGGCCGTCGCTGCCTGTTGCTGTTGAAGAGTCGCCGGAGAAGAAGGATAAGGGGCCAGCGGTTAGGGCTCTTTTTCTTCTCTCTCTCTCTTTTTCTTTGCCTATTTATGAATTCATAAATATGTTATTTTTAAACAATTTCAAATTTCAAATATTAAAATAAGACTTTATAATGTGTTGAGAACATAAATAAAGTGTGTTTTTTTTAACCAAACATTTAGCAAAAGAAGAAATAATCACTCAATTATAGATTAATTTAAGTTATCAATTTAAGCTAAGGTTATGAATAATTTTTTTTTTAATGAACTAACAAATATAACAAATCGTCAAAATATTTTAACAATTCTGAAAATAGAAAAAACCCATAAGCCTACGATGTAAAATACCAAAATTATTCTAGTCAACACGCGATAAATCAGCCACGCGGATGCGATACACGATCATGTAGATTTTGATACACGATCTCAGACATACCATGCCCTGGGATGAAAGAATTATGCCTTTAATTTATTCGATGTTGGACATACAATGCACTAGATGGCCTGAGATGAAAGGCAGAAACATAAATCTACACGATCATTTACTTCCTTTTAAACCATGACTTTCATATTTAAACGATCATGATATACGATCTCGAGCCTTATTTGCATTGAGATGTCCTAGGATGAAAGAATTCTCTCTTTAGTTATTGGATCGCGGGCTTTAGTGGCACTAGATATGTCCATTTAACTCGTCTCGAACGTGCCAGGAAATCCATGAATATACGAGGAATGGGGGAGGGAATGAAGAAATCTTTTTCCCCGTTGGCAACATGAGGCCAGGGACTAATCTTATGCTAAGATCTTATTAGATCTTTTCTAGGTTTTCTAATTTTGCTATTTTTCCATTCCATTTTCTTCTAATTTTCCATTCGTTTTCTTCTACAAGAAATGTGCATAGCGTAGGGAGATCCTCTCTCGACTTATTTTTCTCGACTTCAATCTTGGCACGAATTTATGCATCAGGAAATCCTTTACCAACAGTTTTTCATATCTCCCTATGCATATTTCGTGTAGTAACTCCTACAACATGCTTTACTCTTGGTTCTTTTCTTGATTATGCAATATAGGGTGTGCTTATTATGGCCATACAATACGTAAAACTCGGATTACCATGAAAGCTCTAGAAAGAGACATTTGAACTCTTTCATAGAAGGCGCACATGCCTTCACTATCATGTCATATATGCTTCATCAAGTTTGTTAAAGCAAATCACTTAAAATGAGCTATGAAGACTTCATCATTATCCATTAAGTCCATAACGGAACCACCCACATGAAAGGCTATGGATCATTCAAAAGGTTTTAGTATCATCCATCAAGTCCATCTAAGGACTACCTACACAATGGGCAATGGACCATCAAGTCTAGTGTAATGGACCACAAAAAAAAAAAAAGGCTATGGACCATCAAATCCATCGCAATAGACCACCGACCAAACAAATAGTTATGGATCACTATAGAGCTTCAGCCCCATGTTCACTAAGGAGTCTAGAACTATTTTCCTATTTAGTCCTTTGGTTAAAGGATCAACCAAGTTCTTCTCAGACCTAACATATTATAAGGAAATGACTCTTTCCTTTAAGAATTGTTTCACAACTCCATGTTTAAGACGTATATGTCTCATTTTGCTATTATAAATACTATTATTAGCAATACCTATGACAACTTGTGAATCACAGTGTATAGAGACGGATACAGATACCCCTCACAACGGTACATCTCTCAGTAGGCTTTTAATCCATGTAACCTATAGTCTTGCCAATTTTGAAGCAATAAATTCATATTCCATAGCGGATCTAACTATGCAAGTCTGTTTTGTAGACTTCCACGATATTGCTCCACCTTCGAGTAAAAATATATAACTACTAGTAGAGTTGGTCTCATCATTATTGGTAACCCAGTTTCCATTACAATAATAATCTTCTAATACAACAGAAAATTTGTTGAAATGCAAACAATAGTTTATTGTGCCTTTAAGATATCTCAATAGACGACGAAGAGCATCCTAGTGATTCTTATCAGGATTATGTGTATCTACTTAATCTACTTACAACATATGCAATATCATGTCTATCTGTAGTTCATTAAATACATTATATTATCACGATCTTTGCGTATTCAGATTGAGACATTGTCTGACACCTCTTATATCACCTACTTTAGATATGAGAGATGGCGTGAAGTCAACCAGTATCGCTCCTTTCTTGAACGACACCAACTGACCCTTAGACTTGAACCCTTAAATAGAATAAAAGCGGAAGCTAAGCACATGAATTTTAAACATAACTAGGTAAAACCTTTCTTATTGAAGAAACTTCATATAAGTTTTATACAGACGTAACTTAACTTTATTTGCATAAAAACATAACCTAAACCAACCCTCATGAGCCTAAGTTTGATACTGTAAAAGACCAACTAAACATAGGTTCAAAACAACAAAGACACATATGATATTAGAAACAAATCCTTCAGCAGTCAGATAACAGCGATTCAGGCTCCGAGAAAAGTGAAAAAACATTTTGAAGAGTGTGAGCTAAACGAGCCTAGTGAGTGATAGATTTTCTAAATAACTTTTCATAAAGCTTTAAGAAACAATATTTCATAAACCTCAAAACAGTAAACAATAAACAATAACATGAAAGCTTAAACTTCATAAACTTTTAGAAAACAATAACTTTAATTTTTGTTTTTCCTGCTCCAACCCCAAGTATCTACTCCTGCTAGGTGGTAGAGGTTACTCAATACCAACTCGAAATCAGAGATAGACATCTCTAATCCCTGAGAGATAGACGTCCCTAGGTCGATCATGGAGATAAGTGTCGTTACCTCAAATCCTTGGCGCCCCTTATCCTATCCCGCCAAGGGTTGTTTGAGACATCTTGAATCTGAGAAAACATTGATAAAATCATAAGCTTTAAATTCATTTAAGAATCCTTTTTGCTATAAGCAATCTTTAAATATACTAATGCCTTGATAAATTCATTTCTTAAATAAACCTCAAACATTTCTCAGTAATCAAACATGCTTAAGGGTACAAGGATGTAATTGAACACGCAGAGCAATTTTGCGATATGATTTAAATGATGCATTATACGAGTTTCATGCTTATGGGATATGAGTTATTATGAACGGTTTGAAAAGAAATGCTTTCCATTTAACTTATAAATGTTTGTTAATAAAATTTATATTATGTTGATTATCTAACACGTTGATATGGGTTGAGTTGACTTAATATTTTATTATTGAAATGCATAACTATTTATACCACATGATTTAGCGAAATGAGTTACAACTTGTTATGACATAAATTGACCTATTAAAAATGTTGGTCAAGGACCCCACTCACTAGACACTTTTGTCTAATATTTCAAATGTTTTGTTTTATCCTCCTAGGTAGTAAAGAACAACCAACATTTGACTTGCCATCTTAATCGCTTGTCGTGCCATAAATGAGTTGCATCATCTTGGTAGTGGCCATTGTCAACTCGCATAGTATGTAGAAGTTAGGCGAGGAGAGACAAATTATTATTTTGAGATTATATATGTTTTTAGTTAAAAGAACTTTGTACTTGTGTTAAATGTACTCATTTATTCATTGTCAATGAAGTATTTATGTTTTCAATCGAGTTCTCATTTCTCATTAAGCTTATTGATTGTGTTTTCCACTTACTAAGCATTTTGCATGCTATCTTGCAAAGAGATTCACGTAGAATGTGTAGACGGTCACGTCTCCACTTGGTCGCATAGACTGACTTTTAGGGCAGGGCGAGGCATGACATTAAAGAACTTTAAGCAGTGGATAGTATAGAATAGGCAACTTTGCTTTCTATTTGATGCTTAAGACATGTTTTTATTTTTCCATTGATAGGTTCCCATATGGATGTAGTATTTTCTGTTAAGCCATTGGTAAATGTTCATTATTTTATTTTTCTAAGTTATTCATAAAAAGAAAATATAATTTTGAACATTGCTTACAAAGGATTTAGTTTAATTAAAAGTTTCTCTCAAGTACGTAGAAGATGGCATGGGCTCTGTATCAATTAGGAGTGTGAACGGGTTGGGTTGGGAGACATTCTCAACCCAACCCATTTTTTTGAGTTGGTTGGGTTGACAACCTGAATATTCCAAATTAATTTTCCAACCCAACCAAATTTAACCTGTAAAATATGAGTTGGATTGGGTTGTAGGTTGTATTGTATATTTTTTTTTTCATTCCTAATGTTTGTAAAGTTTAATGAAGATGTTGTTATACTATGAGATTTTTGCACACACAATAATCTCCATCATTTACCCTACAACCTCCTACACGATCGTTTAGCTTTCTATACGATCATTCAACCTCTTTACACCATCGTTTAGCTTTCTATACTATTGTTTACCTTCTCACGCGATCATTTAGTTTTCTATAAGATTGTTTACCCTCTTACGCGACCGTTTAGTTTTCTACCTTCAAACAATCGTTTACTTCTTACACGATCGGCTAACTTTTCATATGATAGTTTAACTTCCTACACAATTGTTTAACAAAATACTCCTTCAAAACCTAATGAAAACATAATGATAATTAATATATATATTATTAATTCTTGTTGGATTGGATTAAGCCAGATTTTTCAACCCCCAACCCAAAAAAAACCAAAAATTTAAATCAAACTTAGCCCACATTTTAAACTGACTCAACCCAATCCACATAATATAAGTTAAGTAGTCCGGGTTGTTGGGTTATTTGGGTTGTACTTACACCCCTAGTATCAATGGCTATTGTGCAGCAAGGGATGCATATGCTCATCTTAGTACAATTTTCTTCTTTGCTTCTATTTTGAGATAAAATTATGAGAAAGAGTTCATTATTGAAGAATATTAAAAAGTAAAAAGTATACAAAAGAAACTTAAACTGATTAAGGAATTGGTAACCTTCCTAAAGCTTGTAGGTTCAATATGCAAATCTCCACTTTCATACCTAATTGAACTAATAAAAAAAGTATACAGAAGAGGATCTAAGATTACTACAAAATTTTATTTTTTTACCTCAACAAAACTTCTCATTAATGATGGACTGTAAGGACCCTAGATAGGAAAATAGTGGATTATTAGTAGAAAATGAATATGGTTATTAGTGAAGGCATATTAGTAAATAGTTAGTAAGGTGGTTAGGTCATTTTGTTATAAATAGTAGGATAGGAGTTGGAGAGAGGTGTGAAGAATTTTGTAGAGAGATTTCCTTGTAAGGGAACATTGGGAGAGTCTAGCCCTTTTGAAAGGCTAGGGCTACTTGTTACTTGTTCTTATGATCTTCTAAGTATATATTCCATATTTGAATAATCTTTTATGTTCTTGAGTTCATCCTTTGTTCATAAGATAATCCTTGTTAGGAAGGATCATAAAAAATTGGTATTAGAGTTGTAACATCTTGGGAGTGACATGGGCTATGGCGCAGAAACAAACAGAGGAGAAGTTGGAAAAGAATGAGAAGGACATTAGAGAACTTAAAGATTTGGCTCTGGTGTTGTTCAAAAGCGTCGAAAGATTGGTAGAGGAATTACAAGAAATAATGTTAGTTGCCGATAGGAAGAGTCTGGTACGTCAGAGGGATCTGTGTTGGAAATGAAATGAAAGATGGAAGAAGACTAGGGCACAATTGAGAAAGGGACTTGGGAGCAAGCACTTAAATGGGCTGTCGATTACAAATATGAGGTGGATGAGAGAGGAGAGATCCCATAGACACGGGAGTAGATGTAGAAATGAATTGCAAATTGCAAGGTGGAAAGAATATAGAGGAGTGGAAAATCAATGCATCAAAAGCTTTCTAAAGGGCTGCTAAGAGATAAAGAAAGAGAGGAGAGGAAGCTGACAGAAATCAAAGTTGGAGAAAAAGAAAAATAGAACAATGACTTGAAGATGAAGGAATCAGAGAACGACCATGAAGAAGATGGAGGTACGAGGAAGCCAAATCTAACTGTGCATTCCCATGGTCGATCATGAAAGGTGAGGTGGTCAGAGAAAAATACTTGGTGGAAACGGAAATGCCAAACAGAGGAGGCAGAAGCATGGAAGAGGAGACAAATACTATTGACGAGAAAGGGAAGTGGTCAGAAGAAAAAGAAATGATTGAAAAAGTTATTATTGATAGCTGGTGGTAGTGACGGAAATAAAAAGAAGAATCAAAGAATACCTTTGTGGAATAAGTCGACCAGGATACGACTAATGAAAATATAAGAAACGGCTTGTTGGAGTGGCAGCGTTAGGAGGTCACTTGTATACATAGGCTAAGAGTTTGTTGAGGTACGATACTTTATTTGTTGTTCTTTTGTGGCATTCGAACTATATCAAATTAGGGAAGGGATGAGGAAGTTATGGAGCAAAAAAGATGAATGAAGGAATCTCGAAGGTCAAGATCATCGGAGGAAGATAGAAGAGGTAACAACAAGGAAGAAATTGGCGCTGGAATTAGTAAAGGGATCACAAAGAGACTGGCAAATGGAATCGTTTTGGGTCATAATGGAAAATTAAGGTGATGATGAACAGAAGCTGCGATGGAGGAAAGAAACTGAGACAGTCACAAATGGCCAGAGAAAGAAGAAGAGTGGTTGTTGGAAAGTTCAGTGGCGGAAAGAGGAGATGGAGACAGGGTGTGTGGGTGGTAGTTGATCTAAGGCACAGACGAAGTTTTTCAGAACGTGGATAGTGGTGAAGCCGCAAGTGAGATCACTTTTTTTTTTAAGGACGCTTTGAAATTTACCGAATGAGTGAGCAACTATGGACAAAGAAGAAAGCTTATAAAGGAGGGGGAAGACTTGGTGATGAAGAAAAATAATTCTTCAATCCATGTGAAGTATTAGATGGTGGGGCCAAAAATTAGAGATAGGTGCAACAACAATTCTGATTTGTTAAATAAGCTGAAACTAAATGTAAAGGTCTAGATTTACTCAAATGGACTTGGCTTATGTGGAGAAATTGGGGCTCAAATTCCTAATAAATGGCAAGAAAAACAAAGTGGAGGCTAGGAGAAGGATTGAGACATGCAAACCTCAATGGCTAAATCATATCACGTGGGAGGGCAATTAGGGAAAGAATCTAATCAAAAGTGGGCCAAAAAGTTACTTTATGGGCTAATTGCAAAAGTGATGGATGAGGCCCATTATAACTCAAAGGAAAAAGAGGTAACGATTTTATCTAAGGAAGTTGAACCCCTATTCGAATATGGGTGGTGGGCCAGACATGAGATGCTGAAAAAAATAAATACAACCTTCATAAAGAAAAAAAGGGAACTAATGGGCTTGAATTTGCTAAATTCACTGAGACCCATTTGTTAGCATGGCAGAAAAGGAACTTGAAAATGGACTGGAATTACCTGAAGCTCATTGGTAATTCTAAAGAAGATGGTATCTGGGCCATGGAAGTGAATTGTAACTGGGATTATAAAGTTGATTGTGGGTTTAGCCCATTAGAGAGAAAGAGCTTTAAATTAAAATGCAAGTGGCATAGAAATAGGCTTAGGAAATTGCAACATGTTAATTGGGGTCACTTGTCGTGTGAGAAGAATGAGGATTTGAGGAGTTTTTGAAGTTTGGGGTTGTCTAAAGGGTTGGATGCAAGCAAAATTACTACAACCCAATGAAATTTCAAGGCTAAGCTGAAGGAAATTTCTTTCGAGAAGGTAAGGTCTGGTAGAGAGTTCAAAGTTCATATTTTGTAAGAACACCATGAGGACAAGGTGTCTTCGAAGTGCGGAGTAACGTAAGGACCCTAGATAGAAAAATAGTGGATTATTAGTAAAAAAAAATGAATATGGTTGTTAGTGGAGATGTATTAGTAAATAGTTTAGTAATCTGGTTAGGTCATTTTGTTATAAATAGTAGGATAGGGGTTGAGGAGAGATGTAAAGAATTTTGTGAAGAGATAAAAGCCCTTGGCAACAGAAGATTTTATAGAACCAATTCTCAATTTAATTTGGAAATTCCAAAATACCAGTACATTAGCAATATTTAGAATCAAAATTCTAAATAAAAAACTAAGCATGCTTTTAAATTAAAAGATACAGAAAACTTATTCTTGTTGACGTTTCTAAATCTATAATCCACCGAATTGGAGACACCACCCGTCAGAGACCTTCCTATCCTCTGGGATGAGATTGGTTTGTGGAAAGCAATTGAAATGGGAAAAGTGTATTTTTAGAGAGAAACTATTTTGCAGAAAAGCAAAACCATCAGTTGAAGAAAAACTATTTTCTTCTGCGTATTTATAACTCCATTTCCTTCATCGAGTACAAAAAGAAGTAGGAGAGAATCATGAAATTCTATTAATTTAAAAAATATTAAATTAATAAAAATTTCAAAGGGGCATTTTTAAAAATAGCAAAATAAATTTAAATATTTACAAGATATAACATAACAATGACTATCAGTGATAAAATTTGCTATAGGTTGTAAATATTTTACAAAATCTACTATTTTTAAAAGTTCTCAAATTTCAAATCATCTAATTAATTAACCATTACTCAATTAGTTAATAATTAATTAAATCATATTTAATTAATATTTTATTTAAATCTTATTTAATGAATATCTCTTGAATATAGTTTAGTTTTATATTAATTAATAACTAAATTAAATATCTTTATTTAAGTTAAATTTGAATCATATTCAAATATAAACTTTTCTCATAACAATAATTTTAATATGAATCCAATTCACATTAAATTAATATTTGAACTCACTCAAATATTTTGTCTCTCTTAAATTAATTTTGAATCATATCCAAAACTAAATTTATATAATAAAGTTTGATTAAAATATAAACTTTACATTATAATGTATCACAATACATTATACTAATTTTCAAAGTAAATTTAAAAATTTCAAATTACAACCAATATAAATAAATTTTATTACCCTTTACAAGTTAGGAAGGGGACCTAATGGACCTATAGATCAGAAGCTACAATGATATGAGATTAATTAACTAAACTCATTAACTACAGTAATCAATATTCGTTAACTGTGTGAACAATCCACTAAAGACTCACATCTGAACTCTTCTCACTGTAGATATATTTCTATGTCCACGGATATAGACCAATAACAGTGAGTTAGTCCTTCACAAGTGTTCGCAACACCTGCTGGATCAAATTACTGTTTTATCCCTGGATTACCTCTAGTCCTTAAATACTAGTGCTCCTATAATGAACAACTTATTTATTGTCCAACCAATAAACAAAAACTCTTCTTGTGCCATAGAGAGAGTAGAACCCTTTGTTCAAGTTCCGAAGACACCATTTAAGGGAACACTCATCTACTTATCCAAAAGTAGGAAAGGAATGAATTCCATCTTGTGTAATTATGTTTCCAACTCCCCACTTGGTTTTGTCTCTAAAATGAAAAGCATATTAAGTCGACGATCTGACTACTCTCACCCGTAAAATCAAAGGACAATCCTTCACGAACAGAAGTTCATAATACACTCTGGATTAAGACTAAGTTACCCAGGTCATTCTAATGAAATAGAAACTCAACTAGTTAACGAAGTTACATCTAGTGATTACTATTTCGTGGTCCGATATTATGCAAACTTATTGCACAGGATACCCTAACTCGCATGTCACCTACACGAACGCATTGGATCATTGCGTTTGTATCAAATACAAAGTGAGTCGTATCCATAGTGTTACCAGGATAAAGTACCCAGTCTTATCCCTATACTATATAGACCCTTTAAGTTGATCTCGAACATTGATCCTTGTATGTCTCTACATATTGTTCAAGATTCATCAAACAACTTTTGATAGTTTATTAGATTTGGGTTATTTAAACAAACTAATAATATAATATATTATTTATTAAAATTATAATAATAACACTTTATTAATAACAGTCAATGAATTATATTTACAATCTACGAGTTTTAGGACATAAATCCCAACATTTTGTAGAGAGATTTCCTTGTAAGGGAACCTTGAGAGAGTCTAGACCTATCGAAAGGATAGAGTTACTTGTTACTTGTTCTTATGATCTTCTAAGTATATATTCCATATTTGAATGATCTTTTAAGTGTTCTTAAGTTCATTCTTTATTCATAAGATAATCCTTGTTAGGAGGGATCTTAACATGGACACGCTACACATTTTTCTTTCAAACACTCCAAAAAGAAGATTAGAGAACTTACCAATTATAGTTTACAACAATCACTACAAGAATTAGGGTCTTCCCTAACACAGCAAAACTTTGCCAAAAACCCTTATCAACGTTGCAGAAGGTTACCACGACGTCGGCAGGAACGTCGCGGAAAGCCTGTCGGGATACTTTCCATGACGTATCTCACGCCAACGACAGTAAAACTTTCTCTGGTGCACACTTCAGTACGTCGCATAAGACTTTCTCAGCGTAGACGTCGTGGTACTCTTCTGCGATGTCGCGTCGCAGAAGGTTTTTTATTTTATATTTATTTTATTTATTTTGTATTTTATTATTATCTTTTTATTTTTTTTCTATTATTTTCTATTATTTATTTTACTAAGGCCCGACGTAATAAAATTTATAGTAAAATGATTAAAATGAAAATATTATTCATTACAAAATGATACATGAAATGTGTTCAATACAAAAAAATAATTACATAACTCAAAACATTACATTAAAAAAAAACTCCAAAGCTAATGCTCTAGTGCATTGTAGGTATGGACGTCAAATCTACAAATGACATAAAAGTATAGTTAGAATATCACATATGCAAAGTTAAACAAATTAAATATTGAAAAATGCGTACCCAAGTGATCATGGGCCTCTCTGTGCTTGACTCATCTCTTCGAGCATCTTCGAGCATCTTTTTCATCTCCTCTATTTTTCGTGCATGGTCCACCATTTGTAGATCTTGCTTCTCCTCTCTTAGGTGTTGTTCTTATAGCATTTGATTAGCGTTTTCAATCCTAGCTCTTACTTCACTAACCTCCGCTATGTGTGTCTAGTAGTCATACATATTGGAAAACTGTCTCGCATATCTCGTCCTCAGTTAGTGGTTTAAAACCCTCTGGGACGGGCTGAGACTAAAGTTCCACCATTTGATTTTGTTTGTCTCTGAAGAAACGACTTTGTGCCGCTCTTGTGGTTGTAAGGCTGTAGCGCCCTAATATCCTTGCACATATTTGATTACTCTTACATTCTAAAAATGACGACGATCAGAACGTTATACTTTCAAATAAATGAAATAAATAAATGTTAATTGATTTCAACATAAAAGTATATAAATTACCTAAAACTGTCGAGAGATATAGTGGTCACAAAGAAAGTGTCAATCTTCCACCTGATTGACCAATCTTGGGGGTGGGTTTGCCTGTGCTTCTTTAGGGTCACTAAATTTCTTATAATATTGATGGTTACTTGTCCTGAATTTCTTCCACACGGTGAGCATTTGACGCTTACCAAACTGATTAAGTGTTGGATCGTTTAGATCAAACACAAAAAATTGCTACAAAAGAAATAAGTTTCAAGTCAGTATAGCTTTTATAGGGAATAGAAATATATATAAATATTTATTAATTTACAGACTTATCGTTCGGCCACCCTTGACGACCTCGATGCACTCTGACAGTATATCTACCCACTTCAGGACCTGAATAGGAAATGTTTCTCGTGTTAACACATCATCGTTCAATTGAAACGAGGGGCGTGTGCTGAGACAGATCTGTTCCCTCCAAGGGGGATAGAAATGGGAATTCTCCCATTATGCTGTATGTACTGCTCGACATTTATGTTTCGAGAATATCATCGTACTCTCCTCGCAATGGGAGTGGGAGTCGAATGAGAGGGATCTACTAAAAATGATTGTTATTAGATACAATAAGCATAACTTAAAGACACGGTCAGTTGAGAGAAATTTTATTAAATATACTGGTTATTATAAACTTGAAGTGTCGTCTATTAACGACGAACTGCCTGCGTTATCAAACACGTCAAGATTAAGAAAATAGTTTTCCTCATGCGCATTATTTGCAAAGTTAAACTGCATTTTCGCAGACATAAAAATCAACAAACATTAAACAAACGTGAGTATGACAACGTAATTAATGTATAGAAAAATGACTAAATATATGTATACGTAAAAAAACATTGTTATTCATCATCGTTTGACCCGCTTTGATGTGATGATTGTTTGTCATCTTCATCGTTTATGAAATTTTTCATGACGTGACAAACATTTGGTCTTTCCACTATTGTAGGATCAACTTAAGTCCTACACAGAGTGTCATTCTCAATAATGTGTTCGTCCACACGATGTTCAACGATGATTTCCAGTACATTAAGTTGATCATTCTTGATATCTTTCACTTCCGATACGTCCCATACACGTTTATTTTGCACTACTTGAACAATTTTCCAATTGATACCATTTTTAGGATCCTTAAGGTAGAACACCTGATGTGCCTGGGTTGTGAGAATCACAAGTTCCTCAGTGAACTAAAAACGGGATATGTTTATTGATTTGTAGCCTAGTTCCTCTTGCGTCCTATGATTTTTGTTTTTGTCTGTGTCAAACCATCGATACTTGAATAGTTAAGCACATCGTCCAAATGGATATTGAACGTGCAACATTTTGTCTAAAACACTGTAAAAATTGTTGTTGGCACTACCTCCACTACCTTTCCCAATTACCATGACTCCACTATTTTGTGTTGTGCGTTGGAAATCACGCTCCAACATGTGAAATCATATGCCACCGATAATGCATCCACTGTAAGAGCGAACATCAAGTGATGGTCCCATTGTGAGTGAAAATAAATCTTGAAAATGTTTGAATTGTCACGCATTTCTGCCATAACCTGAAATTATAAAAGTACTTATATGTATAAAATATGTATAAAGTAGAAACGCTCGAATTCATTTACTCGAAATACTTGAGCTTTTAACCAATCGACAAATGCTCGTTGGTGTCTTTTAAATAGTTTAGAAAAACTTTTACCCTGACGATGTATCAAAAGCAGGTATTTCCTAAAGTACACAATTGTGAGTTTATGTGTCGACGAGGTATATAAAATTATAAAATATGTATATTGTCAAATAAATGTGTGAATTGATCATGTTATAGAAATGCATACTTATGGTACTCAACTATTTCATCCACGTTGCTGAGGATTTACCAATGAAAGAGTCATTTCTCTTCTTGTGATATACTTCGTAAACGTGACGCTCTCAATGGTCGTACCTCTGAATGAATACTTCAAACTCACCAATGACCTCATCCTCTTCAATGCTATCATCGTTTCGATCATCTCTAGTGAATTGGGTCTCAATCTCCTTCAGATACTGTGAACAAAAAGTTGATTCGTTCATAAGATATCTTTCTGCAATAGACTCCTCAGGATGTGCTTTGTTACGAACATATTGTATTAGTGTGTGGAGACTTCTTTTAATGGGATACATCCAATTGTAAGAATTCAGACGAGTAACCTTCGTCTGATATGGCAAGTGAACTGCAAGGTGTACCATGACGCTGAAAAAAGCAAGTGAAAATATTCTTTCTAATTTGCACAATATAATTATAATATCTTACTGCAATCTGTCCAAATCACTTATTTTTATCGTTCTGGCACACAAATTATGAAAAAAACTACACAATTCAGTAATTGCAGTGTACACATTTTTTTTGGTAAAAATGCTAACACCAATAAGGAAGATCGAAAAAAAGTATTTTTCTTAGTCCAATTAAAAACTCTTTTTTTTTTCTATCTTTTAACGAAGGATGCTTACTCATTACTATAAACTCCAATGAATCTTATTGTCTTAATATTTCTTGGTCATTCATTACAACTGGAGGTGGTTTATGCTCTACCTTTCCATCATGGAGTATATTTCTATGCCAAACATGGTTGTTTGGAAGATACCGTCGATGTCCCATGAATACTATCTTTTTGCGTATTTCGAACGATCATCTATCTTCCATGCAAATGAGACATGCCTGATATCCTTTTGTACTCCAACTGGATAGATCACTATATGCCAAAAAGTCATTAATTGTCCACAATAAGGCTGCATACAACTGAAAATATTGATCCGTTAGACAATCCTACGTACGCTAACAAACGTCCATAGATTTTTTAGTTCCTCAATTAATGATTGTAGGTACACATCAATTTCTCTGTCAGGAGATTTAAGACTGGGAATGAGCAATTACATAAATTTTTTTGACTCTTTCATGCATTTCCATGGTGGTAAATTGTACGGAATTAACACTACATGCCACATACTGTACGAGGTACTCATATGACTGAATGTGTTGAATCCATCTAAAACTAACCCCAAACGAACATTTCATGGCTCAATCAGGAAATTCAGAATCAAAGTACTTCTATCCCTCTGCATCGACTGGATGTCTTAAAACATTCTTTATTTTCGCTCGTTTATCCTTATGTCATTGCATGTCTGTCGAACTTTCTTGCGATACAAACAATCATTGTAATCTTGACACCAACGGAAAGTAATGCAATACCTTTTGTGGAATTTTATTTCCTGATCTGTTGGAATTAATCTTGTATCGAGACTCACCCACAAGTCGAACATTGTTGCAAGTCCTCAAACTCTTTTTAAAATAATACACAGTCATACTTAAAAACATGAATAGTCTCGTACCCTAAGCCCAAATCGCGTAATTTTCATTTGGTTTCCTAGAATGAACTAGGAATGTTAGTACCACACATTGGAAACGCACATTTTATTAACTCTATCATCATATCGAAAGACTTGTTGCTCCAACCATTGAGAACCTTCATGTGCATCATTTTAACCAAAAACTTTAGTGACAAAAATTTTGAACAGTCGAGGTATAGCTTACAACTTGCCTGATTTAATAACTCCTTAAATACGTTGTTTGTTCTGTCTTCTTCTAAATCTAAACCTTCCTCCATCTCTTCTACTTGTTCAATACTGGCTTGTAAATCATGCAACATATTCAACATTTTATTTTCTTCAGTAACTGGGTTACTGCTAGTTCCTTCATCAACTATTGGGTCATTGCTAGTTCTTTCATCAACTATTGGGTAACTATTACTCGTTCTTTTATCAAATGTTTGTATACCTATGTTCAAGTTCACGGGCTCTCCATGATACATCCAATTTATATAAGAGGAGGCTATTCCAGTGGTTAATAAATGTCGCCTCACATCCTCTAAGGAGTCCTAGTTTGAATTCATACATTTAACATTTTTAAAATATCCAATGCAATTTGAAAGATGCAATTTGAATGTGAAATTCATATTCAATATCAAATTCGATAAAAACCCCTCTATCTCAAATTTACTAAACCCTAAAATATTGTTCAATATAATGTATTCAAATTTAATCTAAATTTATACAATTTCCTAAATTCATACATTATTTAACTTTTGTGTAATTTTCTAATTACAATAAAAAAAATATACATACACATACATATACCCTAAACTATATATATTAAATATACACATAACACATACACATTAAATTATACCTACATATAGATATATATACTTTACACATTACATATACATACACCCTAAACGTATAAACATTAAACATACACATAACATACACATTAAACTATACCTACATATACATATACACACCCTAAACATCTATACATACACATACATATACATACACTTTACACATATAAATTATAAAAATAAAAAAAAACACCTGAAACGACAGCGACGATAGGCGGTGACGACGATGGTAGCAGCGGCAACGACAACGGCAATGGTGAAATCTTCTTCTCCTCCTTTCCTTCTCGATTTTTCTTCTTCTTCCATGAGATTGTGAATAGGTTGGGTGTAAAAATAGACAAGACCTTCCCCGACGTATTCAAAAACGTCGGAGAAAGGGACTTTTTGCAACGTCAACGACATACACGTCGCAAAAAGTTAAAATAATGATTATTTTATTTCACCTTTCTGCGACGTCATTACCCATCACGTCTAGAATTATGGCCACTTTTCGTGACGTCAACAACTACACGTCGCGAAAATGGAATATTAAATTTATTATTTCACTTTTCTGTGACGTTATTACCCATCATGTCGTGGATTATAATCACTTTTCGCGACGTCAACAACTACACGTCGCGAAAAGTGAAATATTGAATTTATTATTTCACCTTTTTGCAACATAATTACCCACCACGTCGTGGATTATGGCCACTTTCAGCTATGTCGACAACACACAATGCGGAAAGTGGAATATTGAATTTATTATTTCATTTTTTCG
>JBBPDI010000022.1:5911696-5924883 GCA_037974545.1 Cucumis variabilis
TTTAATTACATGCAATTTTGCATGTAATTAAGTTATAAATAGGAGTATTCTCAAATAGTTGGGGTTTCTCTTTTTTGCCAATTAAAATATATTTTTAGAAAATATAATTCACTCTCCAAAATCTCAAATATACATTTTCAATTCCATTCTCTCTATCTTACCCTCCTATTTTCTTCACTAAATTAGGTCCTACAACCTGGTTCTTTGTTCGGAGGATAGTAGGTGACCTCTAGTGGTTATCTCAATTGGAAGAAAAAGAAGATATCAAGGTTTAGAAAAACTACAAAGGTAATATTCCCTTAATTATTTAGTTTAAGGGTTGCATGTTAATCAGGGGCATTTAGGGTATTTTTTCTATCATTTTTCCGCTGTGCTTGTCTTGTTCTATCATATGGTATCAGACCATGTTTTATCTTTACCCAATTGCAAATGGTGGGTTCAAATTTATTAGATAAATCATGGTTGAACTAAAATGAATATATTATGATTTTGGCCCTAGATTAAGTGTTTTTTATTTTATTATTGTAATATGCCTTGTAAATGGCTTGTATTTATTTCAAAATGTTTGTATTTTTTTACAAAGAGTCATTAGAGGGGAAATTAAGTTGTAATTGGTCCAACCGGGTGAGAGAAAAGTTATAAATTGTAGAAAATTGAAGGACAAACCCAAAAACAGGGATCCAAACCCTACAACTCGGCTGTAGCACCTTAAATATTAGCATTGATAAGCCTCAAAATCAGCAAACTTTTGATAATGGAAATATTGGTAAAAACAGTAGCATCAGTGAAACAAATTCACCCCAACCAAGCACCTATGTCCAAAGATCAACCCGAGCTACCAAACCACCTTCACACCTACAAGCCCTACCACTGTAGCCTTCTCAATATGCAAACCCCTCAAGTCCAAAATTCCACCAAATATCCCATCAGTCAATACCTCTCTTACCAAGCCCTATCACAAAACTTCTATCCTCTAAGTATCCACCCTAAAAGAACCAAACTTATACCATGAGGTAGTACTATCTGAACAATGGCTCAATGTTATGAATATTCAACTTGAACCTATGGACACACCAAACATGAAGTATTGTCCCTCTACCCAAAGATAAAAACTTCATTTGTTGTCGATGGGTTTACAAGATTAAACATAAAGCAAACGAATCCATCAAAATATATAAAGCACGCCTTGTTGCAAATGGCTACACCTAACAAGAAGGCCTTGATTATTTTGAAACCTTCTCCCCTATTGCAAAAATGGTGATTGTCAAAACTTTGCTAACAATGGTTGTTTCAAAAGAATGACCTCTAATTCAGCTGGATGTGAACAATGTCTTACTACATGGAGAATTATTTGAAGACGTCTACATGGATCTGCCATTAGGGTATAAACCCCAAATTCAAATTCAGGGAGAAAAAATGGTGTGCAAGCTTCATAAATTCATCTATGGATTAAAACAAGCTTCGAGACAATGGTTAGCCAAGTTCTCAATCATCATATTTTCTTTGGGATTCCAATAGTCTAAAGTTGACTACTCCTTGTTTATTAAAGGCCACGATGACTCCTTCATAGATCTCCTTGTATATGTCGAAGACATCATTATTACTGGTGCAAACCCTACTCAGATACAAGAACTAAAGAAAACTTTAAATAAAAGGTTTCTCTTAAAATACCATGGGCACCTCAATTTCTTTTCTTAGCCTGGAATTGGCAAGGAACTCCACCGGTCTCTTCTTATCACAAAGACAATATACTTTTCTCCTCATTGAAGATGCATGCCTTCTTGGTGCAAAACTTGCTGGTGTCCCTATGGACCCTACATTGAAACTGACTACTTCTAATCATGATACTCTTCACGATGCTACACCTTATCGACGCCTTGTTGGTCGGTTACTCCTACCTAACCACAATACGATAGGACATAACCTTTGTTGTACACAAATTAAGCCAATACATGGCCCAACCTACTTTAACTAACATGAAAGCAACAAATAATCTACTGAAGTATCTTAAAGGCTCTTCAGGCAAAGGCATCATACTTCCTAAAGTTAAAGATTTCTCCATTAAAGCCTTTGCTGATTCAGATTAGGGACTTGTCCAGATACTCATCGTTCCACCACTAGTTTCTGTATCTTTCTTGGCAACTCCTTGATATCTTGGAAGTCAAAACAACAAATAGTATTAAGATCCTCAGCAGAAGTCGAATACCGAGCCTTGGATGCTACCACATGTTAAATCATATGGCTTCAAAGCTTACTTAATGAACTCAAAGTTGCAATATCATCCCCAACCATCTTGTTTTGTGACAAAGCTGCCATTTACATTGCTAAAAATCTTATGTTCCATGAAAGAACCAAACACATTGAACTAGACTGCCATTTTGTTCGAGATAGAGTAATGGATGGGACCATCAAGCTACTATATACCAGTTTAGTCATATAATCAACTAGCAGATGCTTGCACCAAACCCTTTCCCGGGGGTTCTCTATCTCCATTGATGAGCAAGATGGGTATCGAAGGCATCTTCTGCCATCTTGAGAGGGAGTACTAAATAATTAGTTAGAGAAATTCACTCATTTTCAATTCAGTTTCTTTATTGTTTTGTTGAACTAATTGTAACAAATTATTTTCTTCTCTCTTCTGTATAATATCTCTTATTGGTATTTCAATAAAGTGAGAAAGTCTTTTATTATTATTTTTTTATACTGTCCATTCGAGATAGTCCGTGATAATTTTTTAATATTTTGATTTATTTTGCGTCCATTCGAGATAGTCCGTGATAATTTTTTTAATATTTTGATTTATTTTGCTATAGTTGAAAATAAACGATTTCTTTCTCTATGTATTTACTTCAAATTATAATAGGAATGTAACAACCATTTTAGTCTTTCCATACAGTTGAAATTGAGGTCCAAAAGGATGTTATATATATATATTTTTTTTCACTTTTTCTTTTTTGGTTGTCATTTTTAAATTTATGCTTGTTATTTAAATATAACTTATTCAGGTTTTACAAAATTTAAAAATTCAAGGCAAATGAAATTTACTAAGTCTAGGAATTAATATATATATATATATATATAAAACTGAAAAATATAGATGTAAAAACTTGACAACTATATATTAAATTATATACACGAGTGTTCGTAAGTGGGGTTAAGACCCAAATCTGAATTAAAAATTTTAAAAAAATAAATTAAACAAATGAATAGAAAATAGTCGCATCTTTTATTCAGTAAGTGTTTTTTTTATTTTTTAATTTTTTTTTAATTTTTTTTCAGAGATGGATAGAAGCTATTGAATACACATGTAATTGGTGGTACGCACAATTTTGTTATGGAACACCCCTGTGTTAAAAATAAATTTGACACGACTTTTAATATGAATTGTTTATGTCGATCGCGGTCTCGAAAGTCATTCTCAACAACGCATTAGACTTAGACTTATACTTTGATAGCTTGGAGTTATTGCAACTTAAGTTTAGACAGCAAAGTTTTTCCATCTTGTGCTTTCCTTTTCTTTTTCCATAAACAAACTACGTACAACTTTCTCATATGCTTTATTCCGGGACGATTAAAAGATTCTCTCTTTTTCACTGTGTGGAGGGAGGGAGATTGGGAGTCCATTTGACAATGACTTTCTATGTAAAATCAAATAATGCTGGCGTTGGGGAAAATAACAATACTAGATCATCATTTGATAGACATTATGTAGATGATCCAAATATTTCAAAACAAATGTAGATTAACAAGGGGTCGTTACTATGGGCATGCTGCATCTGTTGACATATAAAGAATTATTGGTGTTTAATAGTCAACTTAATTAACACTACTATTCACATTCTAAACTGTACTACTTTTATTGAAATTTCTCTTAAGACAAGTTGCACAAAAATCATTTAAGGAAAAAAACTAATAAAATATACAGCACAAAGATAAAATAATGGTTAATTTTTATAATATAACAGTCAATAAAAATATTTACGATTCGTGTAACAAAATAAAAAAACTAATTAACCTAGCCATTGTTTTTAAATTATTCCAGATTTGCTCTTCTTTTTTAGTGTCTTCATTCTCTTCCTCTTCTGCAATTTTTTCTCTCTGTCATCCTTTCTCTCTTCTTCTGCCATTTTTCTTTGGAGAATTGTCAAAAATAGCAAATTTGACAAAATATTCAACATATAGCAAATTTTCAGATTCTATCAATAATAGTGACATTGATAGCTAGTGATAGAAAACTATCAATGACTATCATTGATAGAATCCAAAATTTTGCTATACTTTGTAAATATTTTAATTTATTTTGCTATTTTTAAATATGTCATTTTTTCTTTCTTCTTCTACCATTTTTCTATTTTTCTTTTTCAAACTATTATTTGGTTCAAAATTGTGTACCAAATATAAAATATCTATTTTGTTTAATTTTTTTTCAAACTGTTGGTTGTGCAAGATCGTCTATTAACTATAAAAGATCTTCAAAAACCATCATTTAGATTTGGCTTCCAAATCTAAACGATCGTATAAAAAATAGCGAAATCTAAACAATTTTGTACCAAATAATCTTAAAAAATTTGTTTAGATTTTGGTGGTCAAATTTAAACGATCATATACCAAATATAACCGATCTTGTACCAAATCTAAACGACTGTGTACCAAAAAAATCGTGAAAAAAATCATTGAGATTTGGCTACCCAAATTTAAACAATCAAATCTGAACGATTGTGTACCAAATATAACTGATCATATACCAAATATAAATGATAGTGTGCCAACAAATACTGAAAAAAATCGTTTAGATTTAGCTACCCAAATCTAAATGATTAAATTCAAACGATTTTATAAAAAATAGCCAATCTAAACGATCGTGTACCAAATAATCTTAAAAAAAAATTATTTAGATTTGGGCATTCAAATCTAAACGATCAAATCTAAATGATTGTGTAGGAAATAATAGCCAAATCAGAACAATCGAATTGTTTTCTACTAAGTTTTCTTGTTTTGTTGCTTAGAAATCATGCTTCGTATTAGAGCTAGTCACTTACTAAGCTTTAGCTCATGCTTTCCAAAATGTTTTCTCACTTTTCGTGCAGAGATTGTGGACTCAAAGTCTAACTTATTATTGTTTATCTTCTAAAGTGTTTTAGTTCCATTTCAATATGTCTTGTATCTGTAACATGCATGTTGTCTATATATATGGATATACTTAAAGTGATTTTATGAGCGTTGTATAAAGTTTATCCTACGTTTGGTGTATATATTGTGTATATAAGATTTTTTAGAACTTAGTTGTTCATAATATGGCCATGGGTTTCACTGCAACTATTAGGAAAAATCCCAATAGGTCATTCAAAATAGAATTGCTCAAAACTAAGCACGTTTAACTTTGGAGTTCCTATGATTGAGTCACCAAAAAAGAAGGTGCACATTGTTAGTATAAATAGTAACTTTTAATTCTTTTCAGTCTTTCTTAACATTACATTCATATCCTCATTACATGTCCTCAAGATCCCTCTCATTCAGATGTGATACCAGTTCATACATGTCTCTCTCCTAAACTTAGGGCATGTATCACTCACATGCATCCTAGGAAAATTTCCTAGAGGTCACCCAACATCTAATTGCCCAAGCTAAATACGCTAAACTTTGAAGTTCCTATGATTACGCCCTTAAAAAGGAAGGTGTACCGATTGTGATTTGTGACCTAAAACTCGTAAATAGTAAATATAATTTATTGACCGTTATTTATTAATAAAATGTTATTGTTATAATTTCAATAATAGTGTTATTGATTATATTATTAATTTTGTTTTAATAAACCAAATCCAATAAACTAACATCCTAAGTCGTCTTATGAGTCTTGAATAGTATGTAGAGACATATAGGGATCAATGTTTGAGATCAGCTTAAAGGGTCTATAGTATAGAGATAAGATTGGGTACTTTATCTTGGTAACACTAGGCTCACTTTATATTTGATACAAACGTAATGACCCAATGTGTTCGTGTAGGTGACATGCAAGTAAGGGTATCCTATGAAATGAGTTTGTATAAGATCGGACCATGAAATAGTAACTATTAGATGTAACTTCGTTAATTAGTTAGGTTTCTATTTCATTAGGATGATCTAAGTAACTTAGTCTTAATCTTGAGTTTATTATGAACTCATATTTACAAGAGATTGTCCATAGATTTGTACGGGTGAGAGTGGTCAGATTGTCAACTCAATATGCTTATCATTTTGGGGACAATACTGCGTGGGGAGCTAGAAACATAATTACACAAGATGGAAATAACTCCTTTCTGACTTTAGGGTGAGTAGATAAGTGTTCTCTTAAATGGTGTCTCTGGAACTTGAACAAATGACCCTACTCTCTCTATGGCATGAAAAAGGTTTTAGTTTATTAGTTGAACCATAAACAGGTTGTTCATTCGAGGAGCACTGGTATTTAAGGACTAGAAGTAACCCATGGATAAAACAATAAGTTGACCAAGCTCGTGTTACAAACACTAGTGAAAAACTAACTTAGTAAAAATTTTCAAAATCTATGATAGAAATAATCTTCTAATAAAGAGATGTGTTTTTTTAAACACTAAATAAGATTTTTTTTTAGATCAAATATTGGACTCCCAAAGATGTGATCCCTCACCTCATGAATTCTAGGAAATCGAACTCCAAGATTTTCTAGATTTCTTCGTAGGATTTTATTAACAAAAACGATATAAATTATTAGAAAATATTGATTGGAAAACCTTATGAAATTATAGATTAAATTTTGAACGTTTGAAAAAACATTAAAAACTTTTTACCTTAAAGACAATTTTTATTTAAAAAAACAGTTTTGTGAAAGATTTTAAAACTTAGAAAATCTTAAATTAGAGGAATTTTAAAATCTTGAAAATTTTAATTAGAAAGATTCACTATAAGATATATGACCTCTGATGTCAATTGGAAAAAATGAAAACGAATATTTAATGTCACCTTTTAAAATGAGGATGTTTATTGTTGGTTTTAAATCAGCATCAAAGAGAAAGGATTAATGTCGATTTAAATTTGATATTAAATGCCCACTTTTATAAAATTGACATTAATGATAATAATTTAAACTTTTGTTTCTCTCCTCACTTGTTTTTTTAGAGCTTCATATATATAGCAAGCGATGGAGAGAGGGTGAGGGGTTTGCAGCCGATAGCCACCATAAAGAGAGAGAGTGTGAATTGTTTCCTACAATTCGTGAGCATCGTCACAATCGAACAAGTATTTAAATGGATAAAAGCCCTAGGCAGTGGAAGTTTTTACAAAACCATTTCTCAAATTAATTTTAAAATCCCAAAATACCTTGGCAAAATTAATTAACAAACTAATTTTCTTATTAAGCATGCTTTTTCATAAAGTATAGATTAGAGAAAGGAAAACATATGTAGTTTGACATCTTTGAATCTACTAAATCTTCAGATTTGGGGACGTTACCCGTTGGAGATCTTCCTATCCTCTGGGATGTGATTGGTTTGTGGGAACAAATTGGAATGGAAAAAGTTTTAGAGAGAAAACTATTTTGAAGAAAAGCAAAAATCATTAGTTTTTATTAATTAAGAAAAACGGTTTTTCTTCTGCATATTTATAACTCCCTATCTTTGAGGGAGTAGGAAAGAATCATGAGATTTTATTAATTTAAAAAATATTGAATTAAAAGAAATTTCAAATCTACTAATTAATTAATTAATAATTAATTAAATATAATTTAATTAATATGTCTTTTAAATCATATTTAATGAATATCTCTCTAATATCTTATAATTTTAAATTAATTTAGTTAAATAAAATTTAATCAAATAAAATTAATTAATAGCTAAATTAAATATCTTATATCTAACTTCAATTAAATTTGAATCATATTCAAATATAAATTTATCTGATAATCAATAATTTTAATATGAATCCAATTGACATTAAATTAATATTTGAACTCATTTAAATATCTTATCTCTCATAAATTAATTTTGAATCATATCCAAAATTAAATTAATATTATAAAATTTGATTAAAATATAAACTTTATATTATAATGTATCACCATACATTATACTAATTATAAAGTAAATTCGAACATTTCAAATTACAACCAAGATGTCAAAGTATTAATGTCAGCTAAGATGATTATATATATTTATAAAGAAGCTCACAATATAATAAAGAAATAAATGTAAGAGAAGGAAAAAAGGAAAAAAACAAAAACAAAATAACGAAAAAATGAAAAAAAAATTGAAATCCAAAATACTACACTTTTGTTGTTTGAGGTGTAGATCATTGGGACTTAATAAGTCCTACCATACACCTCTAACTAAGTTAGAGTTTTATTTGTGTGTTGGAGTTTTGGTATTGTAGATAGCTTTTTGGAAAAAGATGAAGGTTTAGGGGTTTGTTAGAAAAGAAAACAAAATGGATGTTGTAGATCTTTTGTTTTTTTTTTTAAGAGGAGAGATGAAGGCTAAGAGAAGTAGTGACTATGGAGGTTAGAGGTTTGGATGTAGAAGAGATGTGTGTAAAAGCCTCTAGGGATTTTTTTTGTGTGGATTTTTTTTCCTTGTGTTGTTTTCTCCCATGGATGAAGAAGAAGGGGTTATTTATAGCCAAAAATAGCTTCTTCAAATTGCTAAGAATTCAAAATGGCTAGTTTTTTTTTTTTTTTTTTTTTTTTTAAATTTGAAATAATACTATCTTTGACATACATTTTAAATGGCATGGAGAATTTAACAACCAAAACTAATTTAAAAAAGTTACCATATTTAACATTTCTCCATCTACTTTAGTTAGTCTAACTAATTGATTTAGTTACTCTAACAAAATATATTCACAAAACTTTTAAATTAGTTAAATGTATAATTATTTCTTTTACAAAAGTTTGTTAACCACAACATTAAAAAAGCAAAATTAACACAAAAATTAATCTAGCAATTGAATTAACTTTAAACATGTCATGCCTGACCCCACAGTGTCTTAACCTTACAATGCAGTACGCGACGTGACCTGAGCAGCCTTAGCGCCTCTAATGCGAAACGCTAGAACGCTCAGCTTTAAGTTCTTGAAATCATAATTTTTAATGATTTTTCTAAATTTAAGAAGACTTCTACTTCTGAACATTAGCTTGAACGCCTAAAAAACTATTAAATAACTTAACTTCAAACTTGATGCTTAACTACTAGGCAAAAAGAAATTTATATAACTCTAGATATGAAACAACAAACTCTTTTATTACTCGATACTATGCGATCTCAAAATACATTATACATGTTTTCTCTTTACAGTAATACTTTAAGAAAGCTTTAGGCCTTCAACGGCTAATTCAGCTTTTCCAGCTTAAACTTAAATTGTTTGGCTAACACTTCCACACATAGCAATTTCCCAAACTCTTCATAACGTTGTTAACTAGAGAGGAAAATCTTAACACATATGTAAGTCAAATACTTAGTGAATGATATTCTGAAATCCTTTTGGAAAACACAATACATTCAATAACACATGACATAAAACAGGCTATTACGCATCATCTGAAAACATATACCACACTAATGTCATTCTTCTTCTTTTTGTCAAGAACATGAATCATTCTCACGCATAGGCTACTGTGATGACCGCATCATCATCAGTATCTGGATCCTGAGAATCTCCCAATTCATTCCTTATTGCTTAGGATTCTAACACAATCACATTGGTTAATTAGCTTTTTACCACCATCATCAATCATTTCTACATGATTGCCTTAACCCATTATGTGCATATAATGGTTAGCTCGTGAGTAGAAATAAGAGTAATTGTTTATTCACATGCATAAGCATACAATCATCACATAAACTTAAAGACTAGAACCCTTTCTTATAAAACATTTGAGGTTTCTTATAAACATAAAAAAAAATGTACATGCTTAAAACATTAGCATAACAATACAAAAGAAGAAGAAGAAAGAAAGCTTGAAAACTCAATTTATCTTTGGGAAACCACTCACAAAGTCTAAGTTCCCTTTTCCTCAGAACGTCTAGCACCTCCTCGCTTAATGCTTCTTCCTTTCACCCTTATTTATATTAATCTCAAATTATATTAGTCATTATGTAATGCCCCAAAAATTAAGATAATTTTTGAGTTAATTATCTTAGTTTTGTTTAATTATGATTAAATTTATTAGACATTTATTTTGAAGATTATTTGATTTTGTGTACATTGGAATTAATTAGATATTTGTGGGATGAATATTAATTAATTAGAGGACTTAAGTTTGTGGTTTTTGCTGAGAATTTGATTAATTGTATGTTTTGAGGTTTAAGTAAAGTTGTGGAAATTATTTGGGTTTATGGAAAATGAAATTTATTAAATAATTTGGATGTTCTTTCATTAAATTAAAGAGTGGAAATTTTGTTGAAGGTTTGATAATTATATGTATGTGTGTGTGTGTGTATATATATATATATATATATATATATAATTATTATGAAAAAGGAAACACTAGAAGAAATTTGGCCTTTAATGTCGGTTCGTAACCGACATCTTTGCTAGTGTTATTATAGATCTTTAATGTCGGTTGGGTTTTAATGTCGATTTAAAAATGTTGTTAAAGGCTTCTTCAATATCGATTTTATCTTTAATATCGTTTTTCAACCGACATTTTTTATCGTATTATTGAAACCCTTGAATGTTGGATGGTCTTTGATGTCAGTTTAAAATCGACAGTAAAGAAGTCAACAATATCGGTTTTGTGGTCCATTTTTATAAATTTATTTTATTTAATTGTTGCATCATTGTCTATTTCTTATTAATCGACATTGGGTCCAGGTAGATAAATATTTTTTTCTCACGCCAACAAATCAATAAAATTAATATTATTTTAGAAACTAAAATATTTGTCTTTTACATTTATATGCATAAAATGAAATCTTAATATACATTCTACAACCTTATATATGAAAATAAAACCTAATACAAAAGTTAAATATGGAATCTTAAACGCCTCCTTAGACATCAACCTTCAACGATTGCTTAGCTATCTACACAATCGCTTAGCTTTCAACTAGCTATGACTTTAATTATTCTACAAACAATATCAAAAGAAACCATTTAAGTTTTAGAAATCTAACACGACAACTTTGAAAAAAAAAGTGGCATCCTAGCAACTTCAAATGCACACAAGAAAATATCAACACCAAGGCACCTATAGAAACTTACTTTATCATTCACTCATGAATCTTTGCAGTCTTCAACCTTCAACGATTGCTTAGCTTTCTACCTGATCGTCTGACTTTCTACACAACCCCTTAGCCTCACATAATGGTGTTTGGCCTTAAAATTTTCAAATTGACCATTTAGTTCCATAAAGAATGCCACAGAAACATGCTCTAGGTGATGATGAGAACCCTGTACCTTTAATCTTCACCATACCTTAGGGCCTTTGCTTTCTGATAATCAGAATTGCATAAAATAAGTTAATAAGCTCTTCTCCTATCCCATTCTCCCAAAACTCCAAAATTCCCATGCTTGAAAATACGAACAATATAAATTAATTCACAAACATATTCATAAACAAAAACAATCCTTTCTAAATTACGTAGGAGAGGGTCGTTATTGTAACACCCAAAAATTTAAGAAAATTTTAAATTTAATTATCTTGATTGAACTTAATTTAAGTTAGATTTATTTGGGTGTTATTTTAGATCAAATATTGTTTTGAAAAGAGGAAAAGAAAAGGCAAATGGAAAAGTAATAATAATATATCATAATTATATTATTATTATTATTTTAAGAAATAGAAAGGAAAAAAAATTAAAAATTTCTTTTTTCCTTTCTCCTTCCTCCGTGTTCACACGACCCCCCTTATATTTTTTCTTCTTCTTTCTTCTTCAACTCACAGTCGCCGTCCTCTATTCTTCTCCTCTCCTTTTTTTCGATCAACTTTATCGTCCCCTCTCAATTGCAGCCGACGACAGTAGTCATGCCTTCACTGTCGATTGTCTCTATTTTTCGAAAGAGTCGAAACCTAGCAGCCGCAACTCTCTCTCTTCTCCTTTCCATCTGACGAATCTGCGCCACCCCCTTCTGCAATCTTTTTCTTTCTTCTCCGTTTGCTGTGCGCCCAGATCCACGCATAGCTTCTTGAAGCTCAGTTGTTCGCACTGTCGTGACTGCACAGATCTGCATCGTTCTTCGTTTGTGAAGTCTGGCTGTCGCTCCTCCGTCTACGTCGATCTTCCATCACGAAGCCCAGCCGCCGCGTCGGTGCGTCGGCCGAGCGTGAAGCAGCACGCACGTATCCTTGCCGCCGTGCAGTTTTTGTCCCCATAGTGCGTGAGTTTCTTCGATCGCCGCATCTATCCTTACTATGAATAGTTGAAATCTTATTATTTAAAAAGTGAGTTGAAATTGTTTCCAAAACAAATTAGAGTATTATGGTTGGACTAATTGTGTATCGTTGTTCAATCATAGGTTGAGGGTAGTGAGTTGAAATTGTTTTCAAAACAAATTAGAGCATCAAATATTGGTTTTCGTTGGAGTTCGATCCTCTACTTGGATAAGTTATTGAAATTCACATTAGGTAAATTGATTGAATAAAAGAGTTTGCTTTTCAAGGTGTTTGATTTTATTATCATAATGTTTAGGTTGATTCATTGGACTTTAGTTCTATCAAGAAGTTTGGGTAACGTTAAGGTAAGAGATTTCTACTACTGGACCCATATGTGTATTTCAACAATTAAAATGATTTGACCGTTGTGCATGGAATTGAATGACTTAAAGGATATGACTATTGTAGGTGCGAATGGTTAAAAAGATTTGATTGTCTTATGTAGTTTTAAATGTGGTGATGAATCACTACAAGAAAAGTGACCTTCGCCGACGTAGCAAAACGTTGCGAAAACCCCAAACAACATCGGGAAAGTTTATTGCGACGTCGCAGACGACGTCGGCAGGTACCTAGGGATAGGCGTGTCGGGGATTCTTCACCGATGCAGATTATGTCAACGTCAGAAAAACTTTTGCTGGCTACCGCGATGCGACATCGCTATAGGTTTTTGCGACGCAGCGTCGCAAAAGGTTCGCGACACCGCGTTCGAACAGGATTGCTCAAATTCGCCATTCTTTGAATTTTGATGCTTCCTTTTCGACTGAACTTTCTCTTCCTAAGAAATTCCTATTTCTTTATGGATGTTCAT
>JBBPDI010000022.1:5924983-5936146 GCA_037974545.1 Cucumis variabilis
GAAAACTAGTCTTTTCTGAATTATATGAAGCCAGTAAGCAAACAGCGAGTCCATGGGTATTTGAACCCGAGTATCCAGGAAAAAGCAGAATATTTGATGGAAGAACGGGAAATCCTTTTGAACAACCTGTTATAATAGGAAAGCCTTATATCTTGAAATTAATTCATCAAGTTGATGATAAAATACACGGACGTTCCAGTGGACATTATGCACTTGTTACACAACAACCCCTTAGAGGAAGGGCCAAGCAAACTAAAATGAAAAGGAGTAATTATTTTTCTGATATGCAATGACTGACGAAAAAACTAATTGAACAGGTAATTAGTACTTATCACGTAATGGATTCACAATAACTAGTCATGATACTAATAGTATTTATGGATGGAACACGAGACACGCGCAACGAAAAATAGAATCTATTTTACTCTAATCATAACTAAACAATTTAGTAATTAATATGCATAAACTACCCTAGTTAAATTAAATTAAAGTTAATAAAAAACATATATTCATAGCTTTATGTTACTCGTAATCTCCTCACAAACTCGAACTGGAGACTATCACTAGCATTGACCTACTATTATATTCTCCAGACTTAAAACCGATTGTGGAAGGATAAGTGAAGGAAAATGAGAGAGATGGAAATTGAAGGTGGAATTTTAGAGTTTAGATTTGAGGGAGAAAAAAATTTGTTGGTAAAATTTTGTAATTCAAAATTACAAATTTGGCAAAAGTTTATAAAACAAATGTTAGGTGTTGAGATTTTATGAACTAATGCATGTAATTAGTTCATAAAATCTCAACACCTAACATTCTACTAACCATTAGCGAAACTTAGTGGGTTGGGTGTTTACATCCCATGTAGCCACTTATCTCACTAATTTTACTCCAAAGAAAATATGGTCATTTGACCATTCAAGTTAAAGTCAAAAGTCAACATTTTAACTTTTTACCATTCCGTCTTGACTTGTTTAAACCTCTTGAGCATGAATCTGCATTCAATTTTCTCAAATTCAAATCACATTTAAACATAAAGTTGACCAAAGTTCACTTTTCCAAGTCAAAAGTCAATATTTTTACTTTTTACAACTTTGATAATTTTCATCAATTTCAAGTTTTTGAATATGAATCCGCATTTATATTTTTAATATTTAAATCTCATTTAAACATAAAGCTCTATCTCATACTGACAATTGATGGTTATATCACATACATTAGTTGGTTTCTCTCTTTCTACCTAATTCAAACAATTCAAATTATTTCATCATATTGTTCTAAGTTAACTCCATATGAGCTAGCAGAGGAACCTAATGGACATATAGATCATGAAATTTAACGATTCGAGATTAACTAGCTAAACCCTTTTAGACCGAACTAATCAACATTCGTTCACTAACGGGTCATTCCACTAAAGTCCTATAGTTGCACTCCTTTCACTATAGACATATTTGTGTTCATCTGATATAACCATGATCAGTAAATTAATCCATGAGTTCAACCTTATGTTATCGTCAAAGTATTAGAATCGATAGAAGATGTTTCATCATTCTATGTCACTCACTTAGGACGACAACTGGATTAGTCAAAACAGAAGTTATAGATATCGAGGAGATGGTTGCCATGCTTATGCACATATTAACGCATGACGTGAAGAAACGAATGGTTCAAAAAGAATTTGTACGGTCTGGTGAGACAATTTCTAGGCATTTCAACATTGTCTTGTTGGCGGTCAACGCTTTCATCATGAGTTGTTGAAAAAACCTTAGCCAATTCCAAATTCATGTACTGATCCGTGATGGAAGTGGTTTGAGGTAAGTACCAATTGTTTGGACGTTAGTTGCAAGTGTCCACATTAGAATATGACTATTTACAATTTCTTTATACCGTAGAATTGTGTAGGTGCATTACATGGCATGTAGATCAAGGTCAATGTTAGTGCAACTGATCGTCCAAGGTATAGAACACAGAAGGACGAAGTTGCGACAAACGTCCTAGGTGTTTATGATATGAAAGACGATTTTGTGTTTGTTTTAGCTGGATGGAAAGGATCGGCATTTGATTCTCGAATCCTTAGATATGAAATTTCAAAAGGTTCTGAATGGTAATGGCTAGACATCTTTTCTCTACATACTATTTATATTCTTATGATGAGATTTGAAACAGTAAAGTGCTCAACAAAGTATTACTACCTACTTGATGTTGGTTACCCAAACGCTGAGGGTTTCTTGACTCCATGTAGAGGAGAAAGATATTGTAACACCAAAAAAATTAAGGTATTTTTTATTTTATTTATCTTGCATTTATTTGGCTGTTATTTTAGATAATTGGAGAGTTTTGTTTGTTTTGTGGAGATTAAGATTAATTAAATATTTATGGAAAGAATATTTGATTAATTATTAAATTTTGAAATTTTTATATTGTATGGTTTTGGTAAAGATTGAATGATTTTTGGTAGATTTTATTGGTAAATTATATATGTATAAGTAAGTAGGTTTTAGAAGATTAATAATAATTATTTATTGGAAATAATATAATATTAAGTGTTGTTTTTAGGAAGGTAAAAAGGGAGGTGGTTTGATTGAGGAAAGAGAAAGATTTAATGGTTTTGGAAATAAGTGAATAAAGAAAAGAAAAGAGAAAAGAAAAGGGAAAAAAGTAATTAATACTAATAATAGTAATGTGTTATTATTATTATTACTACTACTTATTTATGCCAATATGGTTAGTTTTTTTTTTGTGTGATTTGATGGGATCACTTACAACCCAACTCTCCTTTAAGGTGATTCTTTCAAATTTATCGAGAGCCTAGTTGTGTTCCTATAGGGTTATTGGATAACGTGCGTTCAGGAGCATAATAGTTATGCGGTGCTTTTTTACAAGACTCTAACGAGAAGTAAACAGACACATGGCGGGACTAATAGTGGATCCCTTAGTGAGTATAAATTTATACTCATTCTTTTTATGTTTAATTTTTCAGGCAAAGGTAGAGGTAAAGACAAGCTGACGAATGACAAGAAGTGGTTATGGTTCACCATAGAGAACAATTTATGTTTTCAGTATTTAATTTTCAGAAATTTATTTCAGAACTCATGCTTACTTTTAGATATTTCTTTTTATTTGAATTAGGGCCCGAACTAATGTTTTATTTATTACTTTTTTTTACATATTTTACTTATATTTTATGATTAAATATTTAAAGCGTTTCTTTTTAAAACTTAGTATTTTCTTTGATTTAAAATAAAAAGTATTTATTTGTTTTAGTGGTAATGACATCAACTTAGTATAAAAAGTTAAGTCCTTACATATATCACCTTTTAGAGTGCTGTGGCAGGGGCAACACACCAACAACACGAGAGTCTTTCAACATGAAACATTCTTCTGCATGGAATGTTATCGAAAGAACATTTGGACTGTTGAAGGGTCGATGGGCTATCCTACGACGAAAGTCATACTTTCCTGTCCAAGTTTAATGTCAAACTATAATGACTTGTGTTTCTCCTGCACAAACTTATAAATAGAGAGATGTCTAACGTTGAAATTTCCGATAATTTGGATGGGGTGATTCAATCTACACCACAACTGGAGGCGACGACATTCACTACATTGAGACCTCGAATGAATGGAGTCAATGGTGGGATGAATTGGCAAATCAAATATTCAGTGAATGAGAGTTATGTAATCAGTAGTGCCCTTATGGTTTTTTTAACTATTATAAATGCATATCGTATTTTTTTCATTCGTTTTGAATTGCTAATGATTTATGAAATGTCTACGATAGTAGCAATTCATGTATGTTCATGTTATGATGATCACTGAATGATAAATTTGACTGTGTACAGTTTAGTATGTTATATACTGTCACCTTTACGTTAGTCATTTTATTAACGTGTATATGTATATACGCTAGAATGACAAGTTTTTCAAGAGCACTCAAACACATTTCGACTAGAAAGGAAGAAGGCAAACTAATGGAATGCTCAGTGAAGTTGGTCTCATATGGTGGGTTGAGATTAGATAATGAGACCTTTTAGCTTGGAACAACTACAATGGATGATGGTAGAGAAGTTGTCAGGGACTATTATCTAGGGATTTCTAACCATAGATTGTCGAGTAAAATCCCTAAAAAACCTCCCAAGCTATCAGAAAAATGTGAGGGTCATCGTGCAATGTCTTCAAATGGAACAAAGAATACCAGTGTATCATTGTATAAAGAGAGTTGTTTGACAGTTGGGTGAAGGTATGTATTTTATGTACAACATTCTACGTTTGTAATCCTATCAACGACTAATTTATTGAAATGTTAGATTTATTTAAATATAATATTATTATTAGTGTGGTCGATGTGCATTATCTATTGTTTATGTTTTGGGCCTATTATTTTATTAGGTCTATTAAGTAAAAAAAAAAAAACAATACCCTAATTAAACATCATGATGGGAGGTGTTTATATAAATAACATAGGGATTGATTCCCTCTCTGCCTCGTTGTTCTCTACAAATAGATCTTTTCCCTCCATCAAGAAACCTAATTACGTTTTGAAGAAAGGTAAAAAGAGAGAAACACAATCAGTTAGGGGCCGCTTGGGACAAAGATTATCTGAGGCTATAATAAGCACCTATTGCTACAGTAAATACTATTTAAAAGTCTCTAAATAGCTACCGGAAATACTATGTCAACACTTCCAATTTGCTACAGTATTTACTATTTGACATTCATAATTTTTTATTCTTTCTACAATGTTTACTATTTCCTTATCAAACTAAAGTAGTCTACACACCAAACACATACTATTATAACCTAAACTAAAATAATCTATACTCCAAACACAAACTATAATAACCTAAGATTATAATAACTCACTCTTCACCCCAAACACTCCCTTAGAAGGTTATTTTCATTGATCAAGATACCTCAAACACAAACTATAATAACATACTATTATAATGACTCACTCTTTGTCCCAATCAAACCCCTTAGAAGGTCATTTTCATGGATCAAGGTGCATTATAATAACTTAAATTTATTGTAAAGAATATATAGTTTAAAGATCTTGACGTTTATTGTTTTATACGATATTAGAGTTTTATTGGTATAATATCATGAAATTAAAACTTACACACAAACCCACTAGTTTTGTTGATCCTAATTGTTCGAATCACATGTTTTTCCTTTGTAAATTCCTTTATATCCCTAAACAGAGTCCTCATGCTTATACATGTTCACGAGACGGGGTGGGGATGAGCTTAGAATATGGTGTTCGTTCTTTTTGTAATTATTCATTTTGGACTACTTTTTTATATTCTAAGTCAAATAAAATTTTATATATTATATGATATATTTTTTATTCAAGAAAAAACACTATAAAATTACTTAATAAAAACAATACTTATTATATATGAAAATTACAATTTAATCCAATAATTTTTAAAGGTTGATTTTTAAATATTACTTTGTCGCATTTTTTTAATGTTACACTATATCATATTCTAGCCTACCATTTAAATTCTACAATGTTTAATAAATAATTAGTTAGAGAAATTCACTCATTTTCAGTTCAGTTTCTTTGTTATTTTGTTGAACTAATTGTAACAAATTATTTTCTTCTCTCCTCTCTCCTATGTATAAATATCTCTTATTGGTATTTAAATAAAGTGAGAAAGTCTTTTATTATTTTCCCTTTTTCTGATATGGTATTAGAGAGTTTCGCTTCCCTCTAACTCTTTCCCTTCCTTTTTGTTTTCCTCAAAATACTCAGATTCTCCCATTTCTTCTTCTTCTTCTTATTTTTTTTCTTCTCTTTTCGTATCTACCTTACCAGGAAGACCATGGCGTAGAGACCATCCCTAGCACATCTTTTAAAGCCTAAGAAAATGTACCTCTTAACACTGATAGCGTTCATCAATTCGTGGATCCTAGTCAATGATACCTTAATCCATACTATCTTCACCATAATGATAACACCAATTTGGTGTTGGTCACAGAGCCATTGACAGAGGAGAACTATGTTTCTTGGAGTCGGGCGATGATCAGTGGAGTGTCAGAGAAAAATAAACTTGGATTCATTGACGGAACACTTCCTCAAACAAGCGATGACCTCCTTCCTTTGTGGGTCAGAAACAATAACATCGTAATATCGTGGATCTTGAATTTGGTATCGAAGCCCATTTCAGCCATAATCCTTTTTACAGACTCGACAAGGAGTATATGGCTTGACCTCAAGGAACACTTTCAAAGAAAAAATGCCCCTCGAATTTTTCAGTTGAAAAAATCTCTGGCAACACTCGTCCAAAACAAAGATTCTGTAAGTATATATTTCACAAAGTTCAAGACTCTTATTGATGAACTAAATTCTTACAGGCTTGGTTGCACTTGTAGAAGTTGTCGATGTGGAGGAGACCAAGAAATAGGTAAATTTCTATAAATGAAATATTTGATGAACTTTCTAATGGGACTCAATGGGTCTTTTACCCAAACTCGTGTCCAACTCCTCCTAATGGATCCTATCCCTTCCTTATCCCGAGCCTTTTCTCTTCTACTCCAAGAAGAAAAACAATAAGCAATACGATCCTTTTCCTCCACTACCTCAAATATTGCTCTTGTCGTACTTTCAACTAACACCAAGACTACTTCTTCCTACAAAAAACACAATATTGACCTGTTTGTACTCACTGTAATATATCTGGACACACGGTTGATAAATGCTACAAAGTCCATGGTTACCCTCTCAGATACAAATCTAGACCGCAAAGATTTAATCATGGCAACTCAGGCAATACTTCCACCAACATTGCAAAGTCATTCTAAAGCTAACTACTCCTTGTTTATTAAAGGCAATGATGACTCCTTCATAGTCCTCCTTATATATGTCTATGACATCATTATTACTAGTACAAACCCTACTCAGATACAAGAACTAAAGAAAACTTTAAATGAAAGGTTTCTCTTAAAAGACCTGAGGCACCTCAAATTCTTCCTTGGCCTTGAATTGGCAAGGAACTCCATCGGTCTCTTCTTATCATAAAGACAATATACTCTTCGCCTCATTGAAGATACAAGCCTTCTTGGTACAAAACCTGTCAGAGTCCCCATGAATCCTACACTAAAATTGACTGCTTCTGATCATGATACTCTCCATGATGCTACACCTTATCGACACCTTGTTGGTTGTTACTCTACTTAACCATATCACAGTTTAACATGACCTTGCTGTACACAAATTAAGCCAACACATGACCCAACGTACTTTAACTCATATGAATGCAACAAACAATCTACTGAAGTATCTTAAAGGCTTTCCAGGCCAAGGCATCATGCTTCCTAAAGTTAAAGATTTCTCCATTAAAGCCTTTGCTGATTCAGATTAGGGATCTTGTCCAAATACTCAACGTTCCACCATTGGTTTCTGTATCTTTCTAGGCAACTCCTTGATATCCTAGAAGTCAAAGAAACAACAAACAATATCAATATCCTCAGTAAAAGTCGAGTATTAAGCCTTGGATGTTACCACATGTGAAATCATATGGCTTCAAAGCTTACTTAATGAACTCAAAGTTGTAGTATCATCCTCAACCATCCTGTTTTGTGACAATAAAAAAATCCTGTGTTTCATAAAAAAATCAAACACATTGAACTAGACTGCCATTTTGTTTGAGACAAAGTAATGGATGGACCATCAAGCTACTACCAGTTCAGTCATATAATCAACTAGCAGATGCTTTCACCAAACCCCCTCCAGCATGTTCTCTATTTCCATTGATGAGCAAGATGGGTATTCAAGACATCTTCTCCCCATCTTGAGGGGGAGTACTAAATCATTAGTTAAAGAAATTCACTCATTTTCAATTCAGTTTCTTTGTTATTTTGTTGAACTAATTGTAACAAATTATTTTCTTCTCTCCTCTCTCCTATGTATAAATATCTCTTATTAGTATTTCAATAAAGTGATAAAGTCTTTTATTATTTCCCCTTTTTTTTATAACGTTGTTGGTCTTATAAGTATGAAAATTAAAAAATGTCTAATTTTTGTAAAATGTATAATAATAATAACAATAAAACTCAAATACCCAATTTAATAAAAAAAAGTTTATAATATATATTTACAGAATATGAAAATATTTTAAAGGATAATTATAATTGGTGGCAATTTTAGGAATAATAATTGCAACATGGTATATTTGTTGTAGGGCTTTTAAAATGTTGCTATGTACTTAATTATTTTGAATATAATAATTGCTATATTTACAACTATCCCTATTTTAAATGACAAAACTTTTGAAATATTTACAAATATAGCAAAATATTACAATCTATATGTGATATATCAAGATAGACTACTTTCACAAGATAGACTACTATATTTACAAATATAACAAAATATCACAAGCTAGACTACTATCTTGGTTTATCTGTCCTGGTTTTTTTAGAGTTTAATAAAAACAACATGTTGTGCACAAATTAAATGTTGAATTTGAATATCATGGTAGGTTAAATGCCATGATCGAGTTATTGTGTATCTCATATACACACAAATAGTAGTCTATTTTAGTCAACTAAGAAAAAAAAGATATTCCTCTTCATTATCTGGGACGACCCCACATGGTGAATGAACATCTCACTCGCACATGGTTCTCCAAGGGAGACTCATGTCTTACTAAATGGGGGGAGGTCGAATGGGTTGGGGGTTGTTACTTGTTAGGGGTAGGGTGATTTAGTTGTCATTCTTTTAGTCATTGAACAATTTGTTTAAGCTCTTTCTTTGCACTTTTGTTTGGTGATATTTCTTTCTTTCTTGGCATTCAAGTGTAATGCACAAGAGATTCCGCCTTTATCTTAATCTAAGTATATGGGTAAGGGCCAAAATGAGCGGTTGTAAACTTAGAGTTTATTTGGATTGACTTAAGAAAAAATTATTTTTCAAAAAACTCGTTTTTGTTTAAATTCTTTTTCCTAAAAATTATTTAAAATATATTTAAAAATCTATTTCGAGTTGTTTCAAAATATTTTAGTTTTTTTCAACATAATTTATTTTCTAAATTAAACATTTGAAAATGTAATCCAAATACACTATTATTTATACTCTCTCACTTTTTGGAATACATTTGTCCATTCACAATGAGGATCTATTGAGAAATGGTATGAACATATGAGCTTGGTAGGTGCTTTACAATATCGAATCCTTATTTGATTAAACCAAATTTTGGTATGAAAAAATTATGTTAGCTTTACGTTCTCTAACAAATGTTCATATGCCGCCACAAAACATTTTTTGTGCTACCTCAACCACTCGATGAATCATGAGATCTCCCACTCCTGTGCTTTAACTTGTTACCCAATGTGTCAATTGGGCACCTTGTTTAGATCATGACAAAAAGAAAAAAAAAACACAGACAACAAGTATCTACTCTAGTTTTTTGGAGTTCAAGAAAAATAATAGGTTATGCACAGATTAAATGTTGAATCTGAATATCATGATAGGTTAAATGCCACGATCGAGTTATCGTGGATTCAGTCGATGTTGTTTGAATTTGATTTTCACTTTCTTTCTCTTCTTTGCTGCTACGACCTTTTAGACAATTTAAGTGCAACTTACATGACGGTAAGAATTTAGCTCTTCAAAGTCAAACCAAGCCTATTGAGATCAACATCTATCACTTCATTGGAGAAATGGTTGCTCAGAAACAACTCACTCTCAAATTTGTTTCTTCTGAAGAGCAATTGGTTGATATCATGACCAACACCCTTCCTTCTTTTCGTTTGTGGGAGGTGATAAGATTATTATTTTAATGTGTGATCTATTTGTTCTTTTGAAATATGTTACCATTTACCTTTTCATGTAATGATATTGTTGAGCAAAAAATTTTGGGCCATTAAATTCTGCCACATCATCACAACAAAATTGTGATGATTATAATTTGATTGAATTTTAGATAGTCAAGTTTTCTCATATCCAAACCAATGCAAACCTATAACGAAAAATTGGGTCAAACAAGGAGGCCCAAGCCCATCAAAAAATGGGCCTAAATCTAAGCTCAAGCTTAACAAGCAAATGGGCCCAAGCTCAAGCCCAACAAGCAAATGAGCCAAACTCCAAACCCAACAAGCAAATAGGCCCAAGCCCAAGCCCAATAGACAAATGGGCCCAAGCCTATGAAATTTCTCTATAAATAGAGACCTTTGCCACTCATTTAAGAGATCTTGGATTGAAGGAAGTACTGAAACTCTGACGAATTGAAGATTCAAATTTCTACAAAACTCCCAAGACGTGCAAAGATCAATATCTTCTGAAAGACTGAAGACTTGGAAGATTAAACTTTTCTTGGATTCTAAAAGATCAAAATTCAAATCGACTTGCAACTACAACATCCTGAAGACCGAAAACTAAGAAGTTCTAAAGTTTGATCTTGTATTCGAGAGAAAGCATAAAAGGAGTAAATACTAGAGATTGTATTCACAATATTCATCAGTATATATATCAAAGTTCAATTCCACGAAATACATTTCTTTGAAATCTCGTGTGAACAGATTGGTATGCCCAGTGGGACCATCTCTACCTTTCATCTCTTTCTCCCCTACAAGATTTATCTCAAGTAACCATGACATCCAAAAGCAACACTTCTAAGACTTTAAGTGACGCCTGTGTGAGACCAGTCACTCAGAGTCGCTCCAAGGAAATGCAGCAGTCTGAGAAACTATCGTCTTTCGACGTTGCAAAAGATATATGGGAGCGGCTGTCAAAGCAACCTACAGGTGGAATTGTGATCAGGGAAAATCCTGACCTCGAAAAGCATATTTCATCTTCTGAACAATCCAGCGAAGAGTCATCTAATCCTAATATCATGTCGGTCATGATGGCCGATGTAGGAACCAATGAAGAAAGGATGGCTGAGTTAGAGAAGAAAGTCAGTTTGCTAATAAAGGCAGTGGAAGAAAGAGACTGCGAAATTGCATCTCTAAGAAACCACATCAAAAGTCGTGAGGCTACAGAATCCAACCACGCACCTGCGATTAAGATTAATGCAAAGGAAAACTGTCTTGTAGGAGAGTCCACCATAAAACTCGATGTTAATTGCTTCGTTGTCTGTACAATAATTGCAGGAGATGATCGCAAACTCTATCAAGGTTCAATCTGGTGGACTTGCTCAGACATCCCTCCTGTATTCCAAG
>JBBPDI010000022.1:5952021-5971700 GCA_037974545.1 Cucumis variabilis
GCACACGGTGTGAGCATTGCATAACATGCATGAGTGGTTTAAAATTGGGCTCACATTACTTGAAATGGGAAAAACACAAAAAAGTGGAGATGGAGAAGTGGGAAGTTGAGAATAGTTTTTTCTAAACCCCAAAAAGAAAAGGTGAAATGGGGGATCAAAAAGTTAGGGAACTGTTAGTAGTTGAGTTGTAATAAATGAGAAAGCAAAAGGGGTTGGTTTTAATGAAGTATGGAGAGAGATATAAATAGATGTGTGGATGTGTTTAAGTTTTTCATCCATTCTGTGCATTATTATATTCCTCATTGCCCTCCACCTGCAAGATGGCAAGTGGTTGGAAGAGAGTGGCTTTGTTATCTTTGTTGTGTTTTCAAGTTATTGTGTACAATGTGGTTGCCAAGGAAGATGGAAAGGAAGAGAAGTTTTTGTTCTTTGGTAAGAGTGGTGGATTAGGGGGTGGATTTGGTGGTGGGAGTGGATTTGGGGGTGGTTTTGGAAGGGCTGGCGGCGGCGGCGGCGGTGGAGGTTTTGGAGGTGGTGGAGGATTTGGAGGAGGTCACGGAATTGGTGGTGGATTTGGTAAGGGTGGCGGTGTTGGTGGTGGAATAGGAGGAGGCGCTGGTGGTGGCGGTGGAGTAGGAGGTGGCACTGGAAAAGGTGGAGGACTAGGTGGCGGTGCAGGAGGTGGATTTGGGAAAGGTGGAGGACTAGGAGGTGGTGCTGGTGGCGGGTTTGGTAAAGGTGATGGACTTGGTGGTGGCATTGGAAAGGGTGGAGGCTTAGGTGGTGGTGCTGGTGGAGGTTTTGGAAAAGGTGGTGGAATTGGAAAGGGTGGAGGCTTAGGTGGCGGTGCTGGTGGAGGCTATGGAAAGGGAGGTGGACTCGGTGGCGGAATTGGTAAAGGTGGTGGAATTGGTAAGGGTGGAGGTCTTGGTGGCGGAGTAGGAGGTGGTGCTGGTGGAGGGTTTGGAAAGGGTGGCGGACTTGGTGGTGGCATTGGAAAAGGTGGAGGTTTAGGTGGTGGAGTTGGAGGTGGTGCTGGTGGAGGGTTTGGAAAAGGTGGCGGACTCGGTGGTGGCATTGGCAAGGGTGGAGGACTTGGTGGTGGAATTGGAAAAGGTGGTGGACTTGGTGGTGGTGCTGGTGGAGGGTTTGACAAAGGTGGAGGACTTAGTGGTGGAATTGGAAAAGGTGGAGGGCTCGGTGGTGGTCCTGGCGGAGGATTTGGCAAAGGTGGAGGACTTGGTGGTGGAATTGGCAAAGATGGAGGGCTCGGTAGTGGTACCGGCAGAGGGTTTGGCAAAGGTGGAGGACTTGGTGGTGGAATTAGAAAAGGTGGAGGGCTCGGTGGTGGTGCTGGCAGAGGGTTTGGCAAAGGTGGAGGACTTGGTGGTGGTGGTGGTGCTGGAGGAGGGTTTGGTAAGGGTGGTGGAGTTGGAGGAGGGTTCGGTAAGGGCGGTGGATTTGGTGGTGGAGTAGGAGGCGGTGCTGGTGGCGGCGGCGGCGGCGGCGGAGGCGGAGGTGGAGGCGGTGGCTTTGGAAAAGGTGGAGGTTTTGGTGGTGGCTTTGGGAAAGGTTTTGGAGGAGGAATAGGTGGTGGCTCAGGTGGTGGATTTGGAGGCGGGTTCGGTGGAGGTGGTGGAGGAGGCTTTGGTGGCGGTGGCGGTGGCGGATTTGGTGGAGGCGGAATTGGACACCACTAAACTCTATTTTGAATTAAAATTGCATTTACTTATATTAAGAATATGAACTATATGTATGATTACCAAATGAAATTGTTTGCATGCATTAGATTTACTTAAATATTTGTCAACCTTCCATTCCACTCATGAAATTGTTTATGGTAAAATTCTAGTCCTTCATTTTCTCATCTTCAACTTCAATTTTCAAATTATATCAATCCACATGGACATTGTATGGTAAAAGATAAAAGGACCTCAAAACCTTTAATTTCAAAGCTACAAAAACGAATATGAAAATTATTTTACTATATCTACATAGAATCTTAAATATGCAATAAGACTGGCCTAACAATATAGAGAGAGTTGCTTGGTTATAATCTTTTGGAAAGAATATTTTTTAGACAACCCATAATATTCAAAGCATTGTGTTGTAGATTCAATTTACAAATTTCGATTCAATTTACAAATTTCACTAATTTCAGGAAATTAATATATATATATATATATATATATATATATAAATAAATGCGATCTAAAATGCCACTTTCAAGAAAACCTGTACAAATTATTATCGTAAGTTGTAGTTGATAGTATTAAGTTTTATCTCAATTATATATTGTGCTTATGTTGGCATATGAATTAATTTGATGTTCAAGTTTAAGGACATTGATATGTGAACAAAAAAAAATCCAAGATTTTATATTCATAACAATAGTATTCCATTACGAAGAGATTCAAAACCCTCGTACTCTAAGTTATTAAAGATGGCTACAAATGAATATGCAATACAATTCTTTTAGTTCAACAATAGTAAAGATGAAGAATCTAACTCTTGACCTTTAATATAGACAATGTGATATGCATTTTAAGAAAACAAACGTTCATAATTTCTTGTATTTTGCTTATAACAAGTGATTTATTGGTTAAAGTTCAAGAAAACTATAAATGTGCTTGTCAATCTAAAGATCAGAGATCATGAAGAGGAGACTAAGAAAAGCAACAACAAATAAACCTTCTTTATATTCAGTTTATCTGTGTTAGTTATTTGAGTGGGATGTTCGATCGGGATCATAGTGCTCGCTTTAAGAGAGTTCTAGTCAAAGAGATGGTGGTTAAGTTCAAATTGGACATTGTCATGCATTCTCCAAGAATTAGAACTCAATGAAATCTGTTTAGAGTAGTCGTCAAATTAGGTGGGTGGCCTTGCATGTCGTTTAATTTCCATAATTGGATGTTTGTTATCCATATTAATTCACTTCAAAACCATTTTTTACTCTAGTAGGTGGATTAGAGGAGTTTATGGGCCATGTATTAATAAAAAAACTAACGAGAGGCAAGTTCTATCAGGAGTTATCTGATTTATATGTACTATGTAATGGCTTTTGGTGCATGGGATGTGATTTTAATGAGAAAGGTGTTGGTGAACATATCATCGAAAGCATGTGATAACTTTTAATGATTTGGTAGAAAGAGATGGATTGAATTGATTTTCCTTTGAGAAATGGCTCCTCTCTTGATCTAGAATTGGGTGTTAAGACATGCTACTACCAAGATTGACAGATTCCCATGTATAACTTCCTATCCATTGGAAGCACGATCATGGGCCATGGCTAGATGACCATTCTTTTAGCAACAATCTTGAAATTTGGTGGGGATGGTTGAGTTTAGCTTTCATGGAAAAATTGAAAGGTTTGAAGATATCTTTAAGGAGGTCTTTGGCAATGTCAGTTGCCAAAAGAGAAAAGCTATAAATAACCTGTAAGAGTTAAAAGCTTTCTTTGAAGAAGATAAAAATGAAAGGGAAACTTGTAAGGTCACTTTAGCTAAGATTGTTTTCAAAGGGGAACGTGCTTGGGCTCAAAAAAGTATTTCACGACTACGGGAAGGAGAGAGGAAGTCCAACTTTTCATAGGTGCACTTCTGGTCGAAGAAGCAAGAATGTTAATTATTTCTTTGTTAGAAAACAATGAGGCACAAATTCTCCTTTGGAAAAATGAAATTGTTGATGAGATTGTCGGCTTTTATAGCAGTTTATATACAAAAAAAGATGATAACGTCTGGTTTACCTTTGATGGGTTGGATTCAAAGACATTCAAGCAAGCTTTGGTTTGAAAGCCCCTTTTGAGGAGGTTGAAGTTCAAGCGGTAGTCTGAGTGACTTGCGGAATCTTAAGTCGCCTAGACTTAAAAGATAGCATGCCTAGTGAGTTTTATTTCTAAAAAAAACATCTTGGAAGATTTTGAAGGGAAATTTAATAAAAGTATTCTATGAGTTTTTTGTTGGGACCCGATCTTGTATTCGGGTAAGAGAATTTATTTATAGATTTTTTCTATGATTCTCAGAACAATAACAATGAATGTAAATGATCGAATTGAACAGATCTCAATTCAAAAATGGAAACAATCCTCTCTGTTACCCTATTTCTCAAGGATGAACATATGAAACTAACCTTTCAAAAGATTGACTAACTTTCCCTTCCAAACTAAAATACTATTTATACTAAACATTTATAACAAACTTACTTACACAACTTCACTTATCCTGGCATGTGCTACCCTTGCCTTTCTTTCCTCTTCTACTGGATTGATTTACGATAGGGGTCTATCATTACATTCTCTCTCCAAATTTACCTTGTCCTCAAGGTAAAACTCTGGAAATAGTTGCCGAATCTCATCATAAGCTTCCCATGTTGCTTCATGTCTTGGTAGACCCTCCCAACGAATTAACACATCCATGCCGCCTACCTTATTTTTCAAATATTCATATGCTTGTTCAAGTATTGCTCTCCACTCATGATTCTCAGCTATATATGGCATTTTCGGCTGAACTGTCTGATGCTCGCCCAACATCTTCTTCAATTGCAAAACGTGGAACACGGGATGAATAGAGGTTGTACTCGGTAACTCCAACTTATATGCCACAAGGTTAATTCTTTCCAAGATTTTATAAGAGCCAAAAAAACTTAGGAGACAACTTCTCATTTCTTTTTCTTTCGTAGTGATACATTTCTATAGGATATTATCTTTAGAAATACCATATCTCCCGCTTCGTATTCCACTTCTCTTCATTTTCAAATTTGCATACTTCTTCATTTTCTCTTGAGCAATTCTAACATGCTCCTTCAATGCCCCCAAGGCTATATCCCTCTCCTTAAGCTGTTCATCAAGTGTGGAGTTTGGAGTGTCTCTATCTTTATAGTAAACCAAAGGGGATGGTAACCAGCCATACACTGCCTGAAATGGTGTTACCCCTAATAATTTTTGGTACGTTGTGTTGTACCAATACTTTACCCAATGCAACCATCTGGCTCATTCTTTCAGCCTTTCACTACAAAAACAATGCAAATAATTCTCAACTCCTTTATAAACCACCTAAGTCTAGCCATTCAATTGTAGATGGTACGGTGAGCTTCGATTTAGCCTAGTGCCTACCATTCTGAATAAACTCCTTCCAGAAATTACTTTAAAACACCTTGTCTCTGTCAGATACTATGGAATTAAGGAAGTCTAACCACTTCTTTGATAAATACATCACTACTAGTTTATCTGTTTATGGATGTTTTAATGTAAAAAAATGTCTGTATTTTCTGAATCGATCTACTACAACAAAGATGACTGCAAATCCATTGGACTTAGGAAACCCTTCAATAAAATCTATGGATATATCACTCCACACACTATTAAGAACCTTCAAAGGTAACAGTAAACTCGTATAGGACAATGCTAAGGATTTGTTATTTTCACAAACTAGGCATTCTTCACAATACCTTTTGACATCTTGCTTCATATCCTCCCAATACAATTCGTCAGCCAACCGTTAGTAGGTCCTCAAGAACCCCTGAGTGCCCACCAAACACTGAGTCATGATAAGTATGCAAAATTGCGAGAATAAATGTTGATGATTTAGAGATCACCAATCTGTCTTTTTACCTCTCTGTATTCCTCTTCCTTATTCAGTTTTGTCATTATTCTCTTCAATCATTCATCTTTCTCAACTTCTTCCTTAATCACTAGAAAATCAATCAGAGTTGGGGTAGTTAAATTGCAAAGATGAACAGCAGGTGGCATTCTAAACAAAGCATCAGACGCCTTTTTCTCCAATTTAGACTTATACACTACCTCAAAAGAATAACCTAGTAGCTTTGATATCCATTTCTAGTACTGAAGTTGGATCACTATTTGTTCTAATAAAAACTTCAAGGATCGTTGATTGGTCTTCATAAAAAATTTCCTCCCAAGTAAATATGGTCTTCACCTTTGAACAACTAAGACGACTGCCATTAGTCCTATTTCATACATGGGTTTATCCCTGTCTCTCATAGCTGGTGTATGATTGTAATAGGTGATTAGGTGCTTAGATTAAATCAACATTGCCCCCATCCCATAACCAAATACATTTGTTTCTACTTGAAAAGGAGCACTAAAATCTGGTAGAGCTAGAACAAGGAGAGTCATCGTGGCGTTCTGCAGATTTTGTAAAGCTTCCTGAGCTTCTTCAATCCACTTGAACCCCTAATCTTCAATAATTGTGTTAGTGGTGTTGCTATTATTCCATAATGCTAGATAAACTTTCTATAATATCTAGTTAATCCCAATAAACCTCTAACCTCTCGAACATTCATCGGTATCGGCCACTCTTTAATGGCTTGAATCTTTTCTGGATCAACTTCTACTCCTTGACCCGAAATGATATGTCCCAGATAATCCACTTGTGTTCTCGTAAAACTGCATTTCTTTTGATTGGCATACAACTCATTCTTCCTCAACATTTTCAAATCCAACCCCAAAGTTCTGCAGATATGCTTCCAAATCTCTACTATATTAAAATGTCATCGAAGAGCACCAATATGAATTTTCCTCAAGTACGGCCTGGATATGGAGTTCATTAAGGATTTAATGTTGAAAACACATCGGTTAGCCCAAACGGCATGGCCATAAACTCATAATGGCCTTTATGCATCCGAAAGGCTGTCTTTCATATGTCATCCTCGCATATCCGAATTTGACGATACCCCGCTTTAAGATCAATCTTCGAAAACAAAGTTGTACCATTTAGCTTATCAAACAGCTCTTCAAACAGGTGTAGGAAATTTATTTGGTATCACATTGTTCAATGCCTGATAGTCCACACAAAAATGCCAAATTCCATCCTTCTTCCTCACCAATAAAAGAGGGCTGCAATAAGGGCTGATATTAGGGCGAATGATCCCTGATGAAAACATCTCATCCGCTAATTTCTCCATCTTGGTCTTTTGTTGAAATGCATAACGGTATGGACAAACGTTCACCGAATCGATGCCTTTTTTAAGGTGAATATGATGCTCAATGTTTCTCCTTGGCGGCATCTTTCTCAGGCCAAGTGAAAACGTCTTCGAATTTCTTCAATACTACAGACACTGATTCTTCTATTGTCAATACCTCATCAATGTCATCTTCCTCTGCTAATGCTACTCCCTCTTCTATAGCTCGACATTCTACCAAGAAACCTTGGTCAGAATCTTTCCAAGTCTTCATCATGTTTTTCAAACTCATCCTAGTTTTAGTCAAATTGGGATCTCCTTTTATAATCACCTTCTTTCCTTGATGTAGAAACGTCATGGTTAAATTCTTCCAATCTACTTCAGTGATGCCAAGTGAATAGAGCCACTATATTCCCAATACCACATCTACCCTTACTAACTCCAACGTCAAAAAAATTGGCTACTATTTTCCACTCATTCAATGCCTACTCCGCAACTTCATACCCTCCTTTCCCTTTTATGGCTATTCTAGATCCCAATATCATTCCATAATGTGAAGATCCTATTGCTATTTGTAGATCATTCACCAAATTTTATGAGACGAAATCGTGGGTAGCACCACAATCAAATTAGTATAACTACCTCTCTGTCTCTGATCTTTCCCCATATCTTCATTGTGCACAGATTCGTTAGACCTACAACCGAATTAATTGATAGTACTACAATTGCTTTGTCTTCCTCGACTATCTCTACTACCTTCAGTTATTTATCTTCATATTCTATATCTTCTACAATTTCAACTCCTCATTATTGGCCTTCACCATGAACATTCTAAGCTCTCTTTACTCCTTTGCTTTACATTTGTAATCATCAAAATATTTCTCATTACACCAAAAACAGAGGTCCTCTCTTCTAGTCTGAAACTGCATCAGATGACCTCTTAGATGGCCCTTCTTTCTTGTTTTCACCGATTGTTTCCCCTCTTAAAGTAACTGTTCTCATAAAAAATGTAGTGTTACTTTGTTATCACTTGCATTTGCAGCTATACTGGATTTAACACTAGATGAAGGATGAGATGGATATTTACCTCCGGCGTAGCCTTTGAGATTTGCTTTGTTGTGTATGATCTCTTGGTTTTCTACTCGCTGAGCTAGCCACATAATTTGAGCCAAAGCAATCGGTTCACAGAATTTAACATTAGCCTTAATCCCCGATAACAACCCATTCATAAACGTTGCTTCAACCACCTTGTCCTGTAAATTCGATAAGGGCACCATTAGTTTATCAAATAGATTTTGATATAGTTCCACTGTGAATTCTTGCTTGATTCTCAGAAATCGGTCGCAGATCGATCTTTCTCTAATAGATCAGAAACACATCAGTAACCTTCTCTTTAAATTCAACCAATCCATAAATTTCTCACGCTCTTCTTGCGCTCTATACCAATTCAACATTGGTCCTTCAAAATTAATCATCACGACAATCATCTTTTCATAGTTCGTTAGTTTATGAATTTGAAAATATATGTCAACGTGAAAAAGCCACAAATCTGGATCTTCGTCGTTGAAAACCAACATCTCTTTCTTATTGAACTAATTTCGATCATTATTCTTCTCATTGTCTTCTTTCTCGTTTGATTTGGATTCTTCGATTAGTTCAATCACTTTCACTTTCAACTTGCTAGGTGATCCTTCTGATTCCCGAATCATCGACAACTACTCCCTCATCATACTTTCAATGTATTTTAAAATCATTTGTTATTGTTGTTGATTCTTCTCATTCTGCAGGCTTATTAATTCCATTTGTTTCGTAACCTTCCCTTCGAGCTCCGGTAATCACTGTAAATCCTCTCTAATACTTGCGATCTCTTGTTCGACGATTTCATCAAACCCTTCTTCTACTTTCTTCGCCATCTTTTGTTGCTTGCCCAGGATGAACACGCTTTGGTACCAATATGTTGGGACCCGATCTTGTATTTCAGTAAGAGAATTTATTTATAGAATTTTTCTATGATTCTTAAAACAAGAACAATGAAGGTAAATGATCGAATTGAACTGATCTCAATTCGAAAATGGAAACAATCCTCTCTATTACCCTATCTCCCAAGGATGAACAGATGAAACTAACCTTCCAAAATATTAACCAACTTTCCCTCCCAAACTAAAATAATATTTATCCTAAAGATTTATAACAAACTCACTTACACAACTTCACTTACCCTCGCATGTGCCACCCTTGCCTTTCTTTCCTCTTCTACTGTATTAATGTACGATAGGGGGTCTATCATTTTTCTAAAGACAAAATCATAAACAAACCGTGTAATAAAACCTACTTGTGCTTGATGCCTAAGAAGACAAATAGAGTTTGTGAGTAGCCTATTAGCCTAGTGACTTCTCTTTACAAAATCATTTTCCAAGGTGTTAACCAATATAAAGAAGTCCTTCCTTCAATTATTCATGACTCCCAAATGGCATTTGTGAAAGGGAGAAAAATTCTTGACTCTATTTTAACCACTTCACAATCACTAGAAGTTAGGGAAGTCAACATGCAAGAAGGGTGCTCAACAAAAGTTTGACCTTGAAAAGGCTTATGATAAAGTCGTATGGCTTTTCTTAATGTGGGTCTAAGTCTAAAGAGTTCGAAATAGATGGAGAAAATGGATTTGAGGATGACTCTCTTCAACCAACTTCTCTATTATTATATATGGTAGACCAATGGGAAAAATAATGGCTAAAAAAAATCTTTGTCAGGGTGATCTCTCGCTCTTTATTTTCACAGTTGTGGGTGCATTCAAAAACCTTATTCGATTAGTATTGTAATGAGAGAAGGTCAATTAAAGGAACATATTTTTGCCCCTCCGTCGATTGAGATAAAAAATCTTCAATGTTCACATGATATCTTACTTTTTTCTCTTGGAGAGATGAAAACTTGATGGCTTGGTGGTCGCTTATTAGAAGTGATTCTTTCCCCAAATGTCTCAAAAACTCTCTTATTAGAAGGGATTGATTTTCATGCGTCCATTATGGGTTGTAAAGTGAAAAGCTTTCGTTTCAACTACTCGAGGTTTCTACTGGGAAAATCATGGTGCCAAGGTGGCATGGAAAGCTCTTGAGAAAAAGTTTAGACGAATATTGGTAAATGGTGTGGCTTTGCTAGGCCTCCAATATTGTTTAAATACATTAGAAGAAATAAAAATAATATTAATGCCACACGTGAAAGTATAGGAGAGTAATGAAGATGGGGACCACTTAAATGGGATTCATTAGTTCGTTAGCAAAATAGAATAAAAGGGAGGAAAAAGAAGAGAGGGACATCAAAGATATTCTGGAGAACGAGAGAGGCTACACTCCTCTTTGCGCAGGAAAAGAAAGTAGATGATCCAGGTTTTATTTTTTGTTCTTAGTTTTCATTGTTCCTGTTTGATCATAGTTCATTGTTAATAATTCTGATTGAAGATTTACTTCAATAGTTAGTGGATGTGTTTTAACTGTTTGATCAATAGTGATAAGTTTCTGTTAATCCTTACATATTTCCATATTGTAATTACTGAGGAATATTAATATATTAAGATACATTTGTAGTATCTTTACAAATTGGTATCAGAGCAATGAAACCTGATAGAAAGAACGAAAATGACGAAGAAAGTGGAAGAGAGGATGGATATGGTGGAGCAAGAACTTCAGAGGTTGCTGATAATTGAGGAAAATTTGTCATTGTTAACGAAGAGCATTAAGGAGATGAATTATCAAATCGATAAGCAACAACAAGTGATTTTGAAGTATATCGAAGGGATAATCCATGGTGATTCATCAGCTAGAAAGACGACTGAGGGCTCTGCTAGCCAAACAAAGAGTAACGACATGATGTTATCGAAAATATATGATGATTTGAAGAAGGCTAAGAAGAACCATGAAGAAAAACCTGTGGATCAGAGTAAATTCAAGAAAGTAGAAATGCCAGTGTTTAATAGAACTGATCCCGATTTTGGGCTATTTGGAACCGATCATTTTTTCAAAATACATGATCTAACAGATTCAAAAAAAATTAATAGTGGCAGTTATTAGTTCTGATGGTCCAACACTGAATTGGTATCGATCACAAGATAAGAGGGAAGCTTTTAAGAGCTGGGATGATCTGAAGCAAAAGATGTTGGTGCGATTTAGATCAATTCATGATGGAACATTAGTTGGTAGATTCCTATCAATCAAACAAGAAACAACATTGGAAGAGTATAGAAACCGATTTGATAAATTGTTGGCTCAGGTAGCGTTTCTTCAAACAGTTGTATTGGAGGAGACGTTTATGAATGAGCTTAGCCTATGGTTAAAGATCGAAGTTGATACTTTGGAGCCCATTGGGTTGGCCCAGATGATGAAGCTTGCAATGAAGATTGAGAATAGAGAAATGGTTAGAAGAGAGTGTGGGCTGAATAGCGTATATAGAGGGAAACCGCAATTCAATTTACCTAGTGTGAAGAACAATAAGACGATTGTAAGCAATGAAACACAAACAGTGGGAAGTTGGCCGATGAGGACTATAACACTTAGAGAAGTAACTGTAGGGGATAATCGGCGAGAAGTTTCAACAAAAAGACTTTCAGATGCTGTATTCCATCACGAATGGAAAAAGGGCTATGCTTTAGGTGTGAAGAGAAGTACCACACAGGGCATCGATGCAAGGCCAAAGAACAGAAAGAGCTTTGAATGCTAGTGGTTAGAGAGAATGGAGAGGAACTACAAATTATTGAGGAAGAGTATTTTAATGAAAAAACTAAAGTTAAAGCAATTGAGATAAGGAGTGTGCAGAATCTGAATATTAAGTTATCCATCAATTCAGTAGTTGGATTAACTAACTCGACAACTATGAGGTGGAAGGAAAATTTAAGGGAGAGGATGTAGTGGTACTCAATAATTGTGAAGCCACCCACAACTTTATTTTTGAAAAACTAGTCACTTCATTAAATATGCCTACGAAAGAAATCTCAAATTATGGGGTGATTTTGGGGGAAGGAACTATCGTTAAAGGTAAGGAAATTTGTGGAAGAATTGAAGTAATGGTGGGAGAGTGGAAGATCACCATATAGTTTTCTACCCTTGGAGTTAGGTGGGGTTAATGTCATCCTAGGTATGAAGTTGTTGCACATTTTAAGAGTCACTGAAGTTAATTAGAGGAACTTGGTGATGACTTTTCAGCATAAAGAAAGGTAGTAACCAGAGGAGATCCTAGCTTAACCAAAACGAGAGTTAGTTTAAAAAACATGATGAAGACATGGAAAGCAGATGATCAAGGCTTCTTGGTTGAGTGTAGAGCTATGGAGGGAGGGTTAACTATGGAGGAAATATATGATGAGGAAGTGGTGCTGACCATTAAGAATACCATTCCTCCTTTATTGAACAAATTCAATTATATGTTTGAATGACCCGAAGAGCTACCCCACAAAGAGGCATTGAGCACCACATCTATCTTAAAAAAGAAACAAACCCTGTAAACGTGAGATCGTATTGGTATGCATATCACCAAAAGAAAGAAATTGAGAGATTGAAAGATGAGATGTTGAAACCAGGTATCATAAGACCTAGTACCAGCCCATACTCTAGTCGAGTGTCACTAGTCAAAAAAAAATGGGAGTTGGAGATTTTGTGTTGATTATAGAGCCTCGAACAACATAACTATTCCGGATAAGTTTCCAATTCCAGAGATAGAAGATTTTGGGTTAACATGTTTTCAAAAATAGATTTAAGAATGCACCCCGAAGATATAGAGAAGACTGCTTTCCACACGCATGAAGGTCACTATGAGTTTTTGGTAATGCCTTTTGGCTAACCAATGCTCCAACAACTTTTCAAGTATTGATGAACCACATATTCAAACCATATATGAGGTGTTTTGTGTTGGTCTTCTTTGACGACATTTTGGTATACAACAAGAGATTGAAAGAGCATGTGCAACATCTAGAAGTGGTATTAGAGATATTCTGGGAGAAGAACTTTATGCTAATCTTGGAAAGTGCAACTTTTCCAAGGCTTGCATAGGGTATTTGGAACATTTCACATCTAAAAAGTGAATAGAAGTTGATCATGAGAAAATAAGAGCTATTAAGGAATGGCCTAATGTTTGTGAAATTCATGGATTTTTTAGGTTGACGGGATATTATCACCTGCGGATTTAGTATAGGCACAAGGGGACTCGCCTCCCTCAACTTTCGTCTTTATATAATACATATAAAGAAAACTAATCAATGTTCAATACTTGTAGTTTGCTTAGTAGTTACTTTGTTTGTCAGCATCATTTTCAATTCGAGTTTGAATCTTATTTTCCAAATTTTTCTTTCTCCTAAGAAATAATAATTATACACTCTTATCCATCTTAATTAAAGTTATCGGCTATTCAACTTCATTCATTGTATTATTATTATTATTTTCTTTTATAAAACTTCAACTTATTTTTTTTAGCTTTTTAATTTTTTTCAACTGCTAGCTTTTTAATGTTTTCTTTATTCTTTTTCTCCATCTTCTCATAGCTTGTGTGGTAAGTTTTTATTTAGGAAAATTTTAAAAAATAGCAAAAGAAATTAAAATATTTACAAGCTATAGCAAAATTTTGGATTTTATCAATGATAGTCTTCTATCACTATAACATATCAATGACTATCAATGATAGAATTTGATATAAGTTGTAAATATTTTGTCAAATATGCTATTTTTATTAATTCCCCTTTTATTTATTTATTTTTATTTTTATTTTCTTTTTAAGTTTTTTATATTATCTATATGCATTCGTTTTAATATTTAAAATCATTCTTATTTTTTGTTTTAGCTTTTTAAATTTCTTCTTCAACTTCTTCTTGGCTTCTTCTTCAACTTTATCTCCTAATTTATGAGGTAAACTTTGTAATTTATTTTCTTCTCTTTTCAAGTTTGTTATTTTATTTTTATGCGTTTGGTTTTCATATTTCAAATCATTCTTATTTTCTATATTACTTCATTTGTTTTATATTTATTTTATTAATTATTGAAACAATTTATGGATCTTAAATAAACTTGTTGAGTTTTTTAAGTTATGATATTGTTGTTATATGTCAGTATCTTTTTATTTATTCTCATTACAATGTTATATTATTGTAGATTTAATTTGAAATATAATTGGAGAATTATTTTTAAAAAAAAATCAACGGGGTCATCATCTCCTTTGAAGAAAAGTAGTAATAATTATGAGAGGTACATCACTGAAGTAAAATTAGAAGATTTATCAGCAGATCCTGGTCTAAGAACTAAAATTCTTGATTACAATTGTAATATTCGAGACGAAGTTCATAGAGCATATCTACAAAAAGGATCCTATCAACATCAAAATCATACTTTTTCGTTGAAGAAATTTGGGTCACAGTAAAAAAGGTTTAATCCAATTTTGTTTATTGCATATTCGAATTGGTGGGAATATAGTATTTCAAAAGATGTTGCCCATTGTTTATGTTATTATTTATTCAAACCAAAAGTTGGAGAACAATCAGAATATGACCATCTTGTTGGTGAAGTATTTTCAAATTGGAAGAAAAAATAGAAATTGCAAACTCATGTTGGAGGACCAAATAGTGCACATAACAAAGCTTGGGAAAATGTGAAAGCTCTTTTAAATAAAAAACAACAAATTACAATATTTTTTAACAAGATGTCTGATCAAGCAAGAATTGACTATTGGATTCGATTAGGTGCAACAATTGATTATGCTCATTTTTTGTTACAACAAGGTCTTCCATTTCGTGGACACGATGTAACTGAAGATTCAAAAAATCTAGGTAATTTTCTTGAACTCCTAGAATGGTTATATAGCCATAATAGAGATACTGAAGTCATTTCTTTGAGAAATGCTCCTGAAAACTTGAAATTGACTACACCTGACATCCAAAAAAATATTGTGAATTGTATTGCAGTAGAAATTGTCAATGCAATAATAAGAGATATTGGTGATAAGTTGTTTTTAATTTTGATCGATGGGTCGAAGGATACATCTTCAAAAGAGCAAAGGTCAATTGTGTTAAGATATGCAGACAAAGGGTCTATGATTGAACGATTTGTCGATATTGTACACGTTACCAATACAAGTTCTTTATCACTTAAAGAAGCTATTGATGGATTCTTTTATATACATGGATTAAGCATGGCTAGTTTGCAAGGAAAAAGTTTTGATGGAACAAGCAATATGCAAGGAGCATTTAATAGATTGAAAACATTAATTTTGAGAGAAAATGAATGTTCATTTTACATTCGTTGTTTTTCTCACTAGCTTCAATTAGCTTTGGTAGCTATTGCAAAAAAATTATGTAGAGATCGTTGATCTTTTTCTTTTAGTTGTAAATATGGTGAATGTTATTGGTACATCAACAAAATGTCGAGACATCTTAAGAGAGAAACATAGTGCCAACACTTTTAAAGCTTTGAATAATGATGAACTATCAAGTGGAATGGGATTAAATCGGGAAACAATATGATTAAACGACCAGGAGATACATAGTGGAGATCACACTACAACACTTTGGTGAGATGTATTTCAATATTCTCATCCATTTGTGAGGTACTTAAGAAAATCATAAATGATGGATCAAATTCTAAACAATAATATGAAGCAAAGATTCTAATGAATTTAATCCAATCATTTGACTTCGTTTTCCATGTGCTTCTTATGAAAGCTATCTTGGGAATCACAAATAATTTGTCTCAAGCACTATAGAGAAAAGATCATGACATTGTGAATGCAATGAATTTGGTCAAGATTTGTAAAGTAAGATTACAGTCAATGAGAGCGGGAATTACACTACAACACTTTGGTGAGATGTATTTCAATATTCTCATCAATTTATGAGGTACTTGAGACAATCATAAATGATGGATCAAATTCTGAACAAAAATATGAAGCAAAAGTTCTAATGAAGTTTCAAGTTTCTGTAATAAGCATGGTATCTAACGTTTAAAATGGATTATGTATTTTTAGTTCAAAGGAGGCAAAGACGAAAATCTTAAGAAATCACAAATATACATCATTATCGTGTTGATATTTTTTATGCAATTATTGACATGCAACTTCAAGAGTTAAATAATCGTTTCACTGAAAAAAGTACCGAGTTGCTTCTTTGTGTGGCTTGTCTCAATCTGAGCAACTCATTTACTGTTTTTGACAAACAAAAACTCATTTACCTTGCATAATTTTATCCTAGAGATTTTTTGAACTACAAAGTTTGTTATTCTTGAAGATCAACTTCACTATTACATCATTGATGTGCATTCAGATAATATGTTTGTTGGGTTACCAAGTATTGGTGATCTTTCTAAAAAAATTGTGATAACAGCTAAAGATAAAATCTACCCATTAGTCTATTGATTGCTTACCTTAGCATTGATCTTACCAGTTACAATAACTACCATGGAGAGGAAATTTTTTGCTATGAGCATTATAAAGACTCAGTTGCGTAATCGAATGGGAGACCAATGGATGAATGATTATCTTGTAGCATATATTGAGAGAGATTTATTTGATAAGATAGATAATAAAGTTATTATGTATCGATTTTAAAATATGAAATCTCTTAGAGGACAATTGTGATGTACGAAAGTCAATAAATTTACTAATTTTTAGAATCACTCACTTATAAATTATTTTGACTAAATTATAAAGCCCACTGTCAATAAATTTTATGGATCCGTCACTGGTTATTATAAGAGATTTGTTCACAATTATGGCAATATTGTTGGGCCATTAACACAACTGTTGAAGGCAGGGGCTTTTAATGGTCGAAAGAAGCAAATGTTGCATTCGAAAAATTGAAGATGGCTATGATGACTTTTTCGGTATTAGCTATGCCTGATTTCAATTTACCATGTGAAATAGAGACAGACGCTTCAGGGTATGGTGTGGGAGCCATTCTAACACAGGTAAAAAAATCAATAGCATACTTCAGTAGAACTTTATGTATAAGGGATAGAGTAAGGTCAATCTATGAGAGAGAATTGATAGTAGTGGTATTTGCGGTGCAAAGATGGAGACCGTACCTATTGGGAAAGAAATTCACATCTAAACCATATCAAAGATGTTTAAAATTTCTATTGGAATAAAGAGTAATAGAGTCTCAATATCATAAATAGATAGCCAAATTATCGAGATACTCGTTTGAGGTGGTGTACAAATCAGGTTTGAAGAATAAGGCAGCAGATGCACTATTTAGAGTTCCTCCCACAATACATATAAATCATCTTTCAGCTGCACCCTTATTAGATGTGGCAGTCATTCGAGATAAGGTGAAAAAAGATCAGTCTTTGCAGAAGATTAGAAAAAAGATAGAAGATAGAAGAACAGAAGGTTGAAGTCCGAAATTTCTCAATGCTGCAAGGGGTAATGAAGTTCAAAAGGAGGTTAGTTCTTTCAAAGGCTTTTTTTATTACCTACAATCATGCATACATATCATGATTTAGTATTCAAAGGACATTCAGGCTTCCTTAGAACATACAAGAGAACAACAAGGGAATTATATTGTGAAGGAATGAAGAAAGAATTATATTGTGAAAGAATGAAGAAAGACATTAAGAAGCATTAAGATGAATGCTTAATATGTCTGAGCAACAAGACCTTAGTCTTGTCTCGAGCAGGGTTGTTAATGTCAATCCAGATTTCAAATTCAATATGGTCTAACATTTCAATGGACTTCATAGAAGGTTTATCAAAATCAGAAGTCTTTGTTAAAGAGGTGGTAATTAAGATTGCACGGTTTCCTAAGGTCAATCGTTTCAGATCGAATAGAATTTGCCATTTCTAGAATGAGATGTTTAAATTGGCAAGAACTAAGTTACACAGAAGCTCGGCATACCATCCACAATCTGACGAACAAACTAAAGTAGTTAACAAGAGTGTAGAAGCCTATTTGAGATGTTTTTGCGAGGAGATGCCAAAGCAATGGAGTAATTGGTTGCACCAAACAGAATATTGGTACAATACAACATACTATAGCTCCAAGCTATGTATAGAAAAATGTCACCCCCTCTGATTCAATATGGAGACATGGAAACCCCAAATTCCACGTTAGACCAACAGTTGAAAGATAGAGATGTTGCTTTGAGAGCATTGAAGGAATACCTATGGATAGCTTAGGAGCAGATGAAAAAATATGTTGATCTGAAATGAAGGGATGTGGAGTTTCAAACAAGGAAATTAGTATTCTTTAAAATCAGGCCTTAAAGAAAATTTCGTTGAGGAGAAAAAGGAATGAGAAGTTATCACCGAAATATTTTGGTCCTTATAAAATCCTAGAGAAAATTGAAGCAGTAGCATACAAGCTGGAGCTTCCAAGTACAGGATCTATACATCATGTTTTTCATGTGTCTTAGTTAAAAAAGGCAGTAGGGAATCATAATCAAGTTCAACTGCTGGTTCCTTTTGTAGATGAAAATTATGAATGGCTACCCAACTGAAAGAGATCTTTGGATATAAAAAAACCATCCACGAAAAAATGGAAGGTTCTAATCAGTTAGAAGGGGTTGCCTCCATACTAAGCGACTTGGGAAGACTGCAATGATTTTAAGTCGCAGTTCTCTGACTTCCACCTTAAGGAAAATGTGGATTTGAAGGAGGAGAGTAATGTTAGGTCTCCAATATTGTTTAAATACAGTAGAAGAAATAAAAATAATAGTAATGCATACGTGAAAGTATAAGAAAGAGTAATGAAGATGGGAACCACTGGGTAGGGCCCATTAGTTCTTTCGCAAAACAAAGTAAAAGGGAGGAAAGAGAAGAGAGGAGGCATTGAAGATATTCTGGAGAAGAAGAGAGGTTGCATTAGTTAGGGGTGAAATCAAGTTGAGTTGGATTGGGTTGGGAGACATTCTCAAACCAACCCATATTTTTGAGTTCTTTGAGTTGTCAACCCGAATAGTCTGAATTTAGTTTCTAACCCAACCCGTAAAATATGGGTTGGGTTGTATAGTTCTTTTTTCGTTTCTATTTTCTAATAGTTATAAAAGTTTAAAATTCTTACATTTAAATTTCAAACATACATCATTCAAAATTTCATACAATAAATTCAAAATTTATATACCTAATTTGTTTTTTTATTAAATAATATATATTTTTCTTTTTATATATATATATTATATTAATTCGAGTTAGATTGAACCAAAATTTTCAACCCTCCAACTTGAGACCCAACCCAACTCGAAAAAATTAAAATTTTTTAACCTAATCCAAAAAAATCAATTACTTGGTGAGTGATGCACAAATTACACAAGATTCATTTGTAATTAATCTTTATGATTATTAACAATTGGAGGGCTCTTCTGGTTTAGTTTTGTGCGCGGAGGAGTTGTCTCCTGGCCTTGGCCTGTTCTTCTTATGGCACTTCTGTTAAGTATACATCTTTTCTTTCTTATAAAAAAAAAATACAAACATAAATATCAGAACACGTGGACTTGATGCGCGTAAAAACAACATATTTGAAAGAATATCAATAGCTAAAACCAAATTAGCCATATCCATACCATTAAATATATACATATAGCCTAGAAATTTGAAAATTCTCAACCTACAAAATCAAAAGTTACTAATACCTTAACTTTTACATTTGATTGAAGGTACCAAAGCTGCATATAAAGAGCAATATTAGTTCCCTAAAATCAGCTTCTTAACAAAGCTACATCCTAAATAGATAGATAAATATACATAAAACCTAGTGAAGAAAAGTGGGAGCTCCAAAAGTATAATAACGTTGCACCAAACTTGTA
>JBBPDI010000022.1:5991239-6007911 GCA_037974545.1 Cucumis variabilis
AAATTGTTACATTTAAATTTCAAACATACATAATTAAAAATTTCATACAATAAATTCAAAGTTTATATACCTAATTTGTTTTTTATTAAATAATATATATATATATATTCTTTTTTATATATATATTATATTAATTTGGGTTGGGTTGGGTTGAACCGAATTTTTCAACCCTCTAACCCGAGACCCAACCCAAACCGAAATAATCAAATTTTTTTAATCCAACCCAACCCTTATAATATGGGTTGGGTAGTCCGGGTTATTTGGGTTCAACTCATATTTTTACACTCCTATCTCAAAGTTGGTTCTCGAGTTATTTAATATGTACACGCACATGATTGTTATTAATTTTGCTTTAAAAATTATTGATATTTCAAATTTAAAAAGAATTTAAAAATGATTGATATTTTAAATTTAAAAAGAATTTTATCTATTTTGTCCTAAAATTATGTGTAAAATGGTCTGAAAATGAATCACAACCCAAACATGATTGTAAAAAATATGTTATTAAAATAAATATAATACATATAAATAAAATGAAACAACAAAAGGAAAATTTTTATGAATATAACAAAACACTAAAATTTAATGTGTAACAAAATAAAAAAAATCGAGAAAACAACTATTATTTAAAAATATTTTAGATTCGTCCTTTTCCATCTTCTTTATTATGCAATTTTTTTCTTTTTATTGTTTTTTTCTCTTTTTCTTCTGTAATTTTTCTATTATTTTTTTTTCAAATTGTTATTTAGTTTAAGATTGTGTACCAAATATTAAATATTTATTTTTTTAAAACTTTTTAAAAACTGTTATTTGGCTGTTTAAGATCGTGTGTAAAATATAAAAGATCGAGAAAGACAATGTTGGGATATTGGATAGCCAAATCTAAATGATCGTTACAAAAAAAAAATAGCCACATCTAAACGAGCGATACCAAAGAATCTTAAAAAAACTCATTTAGATTTGGTAGCCAAATTTAAACTATCAAATATAAACTATCAAATAAATATAATACATATAAAGAAATCATTGAGATTTGGCTACCCAAATTTAAACGATCAAATCTAAACGACCATGTACCAAAAAATCGTTTAGATTTGGCTACCCAAATTTAAATTATCAAATCTAAATGATCATAAACCAAAGAATCTTGAAAATAAATCTTTTACATTTGGGTAGCCAAATCTAAAGATTGTGTAGCAAAAAATAGTCAAATCTAAACAATCGTTTACCAAATATATTACACACGTTGAGTGTCAACTAATTACGAGACATTTTTTGTATTTTCCATTATGGGCCTGCGGGTTTTTTTTTGTTTTCAAAATTGTTCTATATAATGTAAATATTTTGCTGCTTTGTTATATTTTTGAAAATACCTAACAACATAGAAAATATAGAAAATTTCAAATTCTCTAGAAAAACTTCAATTCCCAAAAATTTGGAATTTTACCAATGTTATATGTTCTTACAGAATCCACCAAAGATCTCTATTTATATATCAAAAGGCAAGTAAGTGGTGGATTACATGGATACACTAATGGCGTGTAAGCTTGAGTCACATGGACAACAAATGGGTGATAATTCTTCGAAACATGACAATGGACACTATAAGAGTATGTTTATAATGGGATAAGTAGGTGAAGGCCACTTATCTCTTAATTACTCTATGCATGGGCATCTAACACTACAAGAAACTAACCCTCTTCCAATGGCCAAAACCACCGAAAATGTACCAAAATGTGTCAGGAAAGGAATTTTTGACGGAATATTGTTAGTTAGGAACGTGATTGGGAAAACCATGTTGGGAGAGAAATTTTCGATGTCGTATGATAACGCTTCAGGAATACCTCTAACTTCTGATGGGCTTGATAAGGCGTGATGAGATCCTATCTCTCGATGATGTACATAGTGCGTTGGGAGTTAGGATCAACTCCCGATGGCTATACATACAATAATCGGGAGTTGTGGTTCCTCTCCTGACAGATCTCTTTGTTGGAGAGCCTAAACACTAGGTGGAGGAGTCGTCAGATTTTTTTTTTTTTTTTGCAATCATTATTTTGATTCTCAAATTTTTTGTTGTCACATGAATCATTTCTCTTTCAGTTTGTGATCTAAAATTCAATAAAATATTGTTAAACAAAACATTATATATGAAATAGCTAAATTGAAATACAAAGTATTTGTCTACAAAACTAGAATGTATCGTAACAAAAATTATAAAAAAAGTTTACACATTGATTTACAATGTGTTTTTTAATTAATAAATACATAAGAGAGCGATGTCATCTCCAAAACCCATCTCTAGATGTTATCTTTGAACATCTCCTTTACCTACAATCACATCAAGTGAAATACATTGTTACAAACTTTAAATAAACCAATATTTTAACAAAACAATTCCATATAACCATATTCAACTTTCCAAAATAAGTTAAAGTTAAGCAAACACCCTTCACTTGCCACCCTCGTCCCAAATGCCTCTCCATGCGACCAGATGGAGGCGTGCCGTCTAGATACCCATCGCGTACCTCATCGAGAGATGATGCGCTGAACGCGTAGTGAGTGGAACAACTTATTAAACTTGTCTCATCGCAAATCTTCTACTTTGGACTCAGATCCTTACAACTTATCATAGCGGAAAAACAACGTTTAAACTTACCTTCGTCGCCTAGTCTTCAACAATTAACTCAATCATTAACTTTTAACTATTTGGCGATAACACAAATAAAAACATTAAGGTAGTGAAAATAAATAACTCATTACACTAAGTATAACTGAACTTCAAACTTTTACAATTTTAATAAGATTTAAAATGATAATTTTAGACTCTTCATCCTTGGCTCAGTTCTTGCACTCATCGTCTTGGGCAAAGCCACACAAAATTTATGCTAACCTTGGCCTCTGTACATATTTGGGATGATGCACTTGACTTCTCCTCAAACTTGAGCTGCAGTCCTCGACATTTGAGAAAATAAAAATTGCCTACAAACTCCTTAAACGTAAGCTAGGATGATATGACTTACTTGTCGCACAAGTTTACATAACAACCCACATTTTCACCCTTTACTTGGCTTCTATGCCTTAGCTTCAATGCCTCACAATATGGAGAGGAAAAACTTAAAACGTAAGTCAAATACTTAGTGAGTAATGAGTTTAGAAAATACCTTTTTTGAGAATACTGCATTTTCATTAACGACAATATCTTAACCTTACAAATATAGACTCTCATCACACTGAATCGTAACTACAACCACAATAAATTCCACAATCATTTCATTCATCAGGATGTTCAACAATCATCGTTGGGATTTGAGATTCTCTTATCCACGTCTAATCACATTGACCTAGAATTCACTTCACCAGCATCTCGCGATAGACTTGGGATTTCCAATGGTGTCTCGCAAAATTATTCTTTTCTTGGACCTGGGATTCACTTTCAACAACGTCCCATCGCCTAGACTTGGGATTCACTTCCGTCAATGTCTTGCGATAAAAACTCACCTAGATCTGGGATTCACTTTCACCACCATCTAGTTATCAATAACACATTTCATCCCTCGCTCAGATCTAGGATTCACTTTCACTAGTCTTCACGTTAAACGTGTGATTTCCACCAGCGTCTTGCAATACATCGTACAACACACACACATTATCCAACCATTACAATCAATAAGATAAGAAGCGTTAGTTCAAGAGCTTTACATACAACATATCACATCATATTAGTAACATTCTCAAATGTTAAATATCAAACATAAGCTTACAAGTAGTACAACCATTCAGAAACATTTCTTTCATCAATAAAGAACATAAATGCTCTTTTTATTTAGATCACTCACAACAATACTTAGCCTCAACTCTTTTCCCCCTTTTTGCTTTTGACTTTCTCTTCTCGCTTTGTGGATTCTCTCAATCGACCTTTCAACACTCGACACTTTCTCTTAACAATTTGGTAGAATGCTCAGCATCTCAGGCCTCTTTTCTTCTAACATCCTTGGTTATATTTATAGTGACTTTTCAAATTGATTGGTCACTTCTACGCTTTATATGTGTCCTTTCTTTCATCAATAAAGATCATAAACACTCTTTTTATTTATAGAAATTATTCACAAAACATTTATTTTTCATAAGAATCACTCACAACAATACTTAGCCTAAACTCTTTTCCCCCTTTTTGCTTTTGGCTTTCTCTTCTCGCCTAGTGGATTCTCTCAACCGACCTTTAAACACTCGACACTTTCTCCTAACAATTTTTTAGAATTCTCAGCATCTCATGCCCCTTTTCTTTCGACCTTCTTGGTCCTATTTATAAGGACTTTTCAATGTGAAGGTCCAACTTTAATCTTAGAGGACGATCCTCCCACTAATTCTTTCTTTGTGGTAGCAACATTTGCTTCCACTTCCTTTCCTTTACCCATGGTAAGGTTTTGGAATCCTTGGAGCTCATTTAGAAGGATGGTCAGAGTGAACTTTATTTTATTCAGAGACGCATTTGTCTGAAATAATACATAACTCTTTGGAAGAGATTGTAAAATAAAGCTCACATGATTTACTTCAGCGATATTAAAGTGCATCATCATGTCTAGGACATGTTCTCTAACAGAGATCCTTTCCTTCATTCGCTTGGCGTAAATATGCTTAACTTTCTCATGTTTTAGGGAGTACGATGGTTGTCCAAATATTTCCCTCAACGAGTCTATGATTTCTTTAGCTGTGGCTAAGGACTCATGTTTCTTTGCCAAAACATTAGTCATGCTGGCAAGAATGTAGACACAAGCCTTTGCATTAGCTTTGACCCATCGATCATATGCTTCTTGAATAGTTCGGTTAGCATTTGAGGCTGGGGCTTGAGGACATTCCTTAGTTAAGACAAATTTTAAATCAACAGTTACAAGTATTGTATTTAATTGAGATTTCCATGCCGCATAATTATCGTTGTTAAGTTTCTCAGAAGCTAAAAGTTGTACTATAGAGCTATTCATGCTGGAAAGATAAACATATTCATTTAGAAACTACAATCACTAAAGAAGCCAATCTAGTTTAGCAAATCCTAATAATGTACCCATCATTGTAAAATTTTACAACGATATTTAAAAAGTTTAGAATAATTCCCATAGAAGGGTAGTCGATTATTCCTCCTTTGAACCAAGACAATCTTGACCAGATGCCTACTCTTGAATATCTCATATTTCTATAGTATTTAGTTATCGCTATTTCGGTTGAAAATATACTAACAAATTAGTAATTTTGTAAGTGTAACCCTCTAATTTTCAAATCTCAGAGATTAGAATCATTATGCTCCCGGAAGTGGAAAGTCAACATAATAACTAATCAATGAGACCTATCCACATTTAGAATTCATGATGTTCCATATCCTATAACACAACCCTCCAAAGGAAATGTCGCTCTAAGACAGACAAGCAGACGCATTATAGAAATCTCACGGTGTGACCCAATGAAAGAGACCGTGGAATGTGTTATCACATATCCCTCACCCATATACTATAAACTACTTCTCTTATTCACCTTGATATTGATCGATGCAAACTCTCCGAAGAGAGTCTGCTCCTATGCACAGCCTAAAGCCCTGCATAGACCTCACAGTGTGAACTCTTAGGGATGCTAAAGCTTAAAAGTTCACTACTTCTCTCTAGCTGAAGTGTTTTGTAATGGTTTTAAGGGTATTTTACTACTTTAGGATTTTGTTTAGGCTAACTTAAACAAATCCTAAGTCTAGGTGAAACATCTAAGCATAACCATTATACTAGATTTTAACCAATGATGTTTAGATCATAAACTAGTTTTATTACCTCATATCTCTCACACATGCTTATAAAGCTAGGTTAACTAGGCTCAAGAACTGATTAATATCTCCAGGTAAGAGATGTTCCGTAAACCATAAACTTAAGAACCTCCAAATCTTAGTCATCTTATCTGACTTGTTGACAAGATCAAATCAGGTAAGTCTCTTGTAATCAGTTTTACAAGATATCGACCTAATTCTACAAAAGAGCTAGATATGTTTAACCTAGATGAGCATGTAAGTTATCTTTGTTATAGATTTTAAAAATCTAATTCATTTTATAACACTTATAAAGAACTAGGAAAAACTATAACAAACAAACAATATATAACCATTATATAAAAACTAATTAATATGAATTTTAATTTATTTAACTTTTAATTAAATCATATTTAATTAAGTTAAATAAATCAATAATTAATTAATTAATTTCATTAAATCACATTTAATCAAAATTAATGTGATTAATTAATGATTTAATGATATTAATTTAACTAATTAAACAATTAATAATCACATTAATTAATTTCACATTAATTAATCAATATGCATATTTTATATTATAACAATTATAATGTATTCAATGCATGTACATGTTAACCTATAGTGGGATTTTAAATCTATATGACATACTTTATGCACATATATTTTTAATTAAAACAAACATCACATGCATAATTAATTAAACACCCTAAAATGGACTGGTTTTGACTCCTAAATTAAGCTAAGAACTAAATTATTACAATAATAATTTGGTGAAGTACATTAGAGCTCTCAAAGCACACGAATCGACTTGAAAAGCTTAAAAAATCCATTTATCCGGCCCAAAAATCATTTGAACCGGCTTAAGACCTAACGATTGGGCTTGAACTGGCCCAAATACCTTTAAATTGGTCTAAGACCCCAACTATTGAGCTTGAATCGGCTAGCCCAACACTTAGGCTTTTGGCGCACTCGGGTCAGACTGGGTCAGTAGAAGAGACGTGTGTTGCGTGAAGGGTAGACGAAGACTGGATCGGGTGCGAGTGAAAAACAGGCTTGCGGGTGAGTGAGAACTTAGGTGAGGCACGCACAAGGTTAGGTTGTGGGCCGCACAAAGTGCGCTTGACAAATGCAAGATGGACGAGCAGGCCAGACGCGACACTTGGACTGAGGCAAGGGCGTCAGACGGGTCACAAAGTGGGTCGACGACTAAGTTTTTGGGATCTGAAGCCTTCTTCTAGGGTTTGTCATTCTCTTTTCTTAAATTTTTACCTTTTCTCTCACCCGATTGATGAAATTACATCCTAATTTCAACTCTAATGACTCCAAAAAATTACAGACCCTTTGCAATAATAAATTAAGCCATAAAACGGGATAATTACAATAATTATTACAAACAACAAACTTAATTTAATTTGCCAAAACTATAATATATCCATTTTAGTTCAACATATAATTTATCTAATAAATTGACAAAATCCACCATATGCAATTAAGTAAAATTGAGCATTCTTTGTACCACATGATGGAAATGGTAGACATGCACGAAAAAATAAGGATCAAATTTTAATCTAATTGCAACTAAACAAATTTAGTAATCAACATGCATAACAACCCTAATTGAAACAACGATATGGTTAAAAGAAAACTCACCTTTGGTGCTTTCTTTTCTTCTAATCTCTTCACAATCTCCTCACGAACTCGAAGCTGGGACTATTGGTAGAGTTGACCCACTATTTTCCGAACTTGGATCCGATTGTGGAACTCGAATGGTGGGAGGAAAAATAGAGAGAGATGATATCCTTTTAGAGTAACCTAACTAATAGGTCTTATTGTTATTGAGAGAAAAAATTTTCTTGGTTTATTTTGTAATTCTCAATTACAAAAATTAATCCTTGCATTTCTCAAATACAAGGGTCCTTTCATCTTTGCAAAGGAAACTTTTATAAGCAAACTACATGCAAGAGTTTTCTTATATCACCATTCAGCATTCTTAATGGGGTAGGTGTCTTGCATGTAATAAGTCACTTGCATACCATATGCAAGTTAATTTTACCAAATCTCAACAAGTGTTTATTACTTAAATTAGTCTAAGGGCAATATGATAATTTAACATTTAAATCAAATTCAAAGTTTGACTTTTTCAAGTCCAAAATCAACATTTTGACTTTTTACCATTTTTTTGTCTTGACTAATTTCGACCTCCCGAGTATTAATTCGTATTAATTTTTTTGAAATTCAAATCACAATTGAATGTAAAGTTGGTCAAAGTTTGAATTTTCAAAGTCAAAAGTCAATATTTTGACTTTTTACATCTTTGACTTTTTTCATCAATTCTAAGCTTCCAAATATGAATCCATATTCATATTTGTGATATTTAAATCATATTTAAACATAAAGCTCTATCTTAAGCATATAACCGATAACTATATCAAATATATTCGTCAGTTTCTCTCTCTTTACCTAATTCGAACAATTTGAATTATTCCATCATATATTCGTCAGTTTCTCTCTCTATAGATATATTTGTGTCAATGTGATATGGTCATAATTAAGTTAATCCTTCACATGTTGTTCGTAATCTTAGCTAGGTCAAAGTGTCGTTTTACTCTAAAGACTACATCTTGTTCCATAGGTCTTATTTATCCACTATTGAACAAATAGTTTAAGGTCCAACTTTTAAACCAAATCTCTCTTGGGCCAATGAGAGGGTGGGCCACTTGTTCAAGACCTAGATTTAGTCTTGAAGGGAACAACCTATCTACTATCCCTGAAATAGGTAGGAGTGAATTCTGTCTTTACACCTTATGTCCCTAGCTATCCACACAGTCTTACCCCTGAAATGGGAGGCTTATTGGACCAGCGCCATTGAGCTGTCTCACCTATACAGATCTAAGGATAATTTCATGTGAACAGAAGTTCATAGTTAGCTCAGAATTAAGATTAAGTTACATTAGATATCTATAAACGAAATAATTGATTTTATTAAAGTCAACGGTGTTATAACCTAAAAGCGACTATTTCTATGGTTCCAGTCTTATGTAAACTCTTTACATAGGATGCCCCCACTTTTTCATGTCTATACATGAACAATTTAGGATCACATCCTTTGCTCTAACTACAAAGCAAGTCATATCTATAGTCTCCCCAGAATAAGGTGTCCAACCGTATTCGTATACTATAAACTATTTAGGCTATGTACTCGAATTTGATCCATGTTTATGTCTCTACATAAAGTTCAAGTTTACTTAATAATAGCCTTAGGATCTTTGTTTATTGGCTTTAAGATTATAGTATCAATAATAACTTTATTGAATAGAATATGATTACAAAACACAAGTTTTAGGAAATAAATTCCAACACAATCAACAAAAAAAAAAAACTTTAATAAACCAAAAACAATCATTTGTACTAATAAAGAAAAAATCATTAAATAAAAAGGGTGGGACAGTAATAGCACGCGAGGCAGAGGAAATGGCCGACGACAACAAGGGAAGGGAGAACAATGACGAAGAGCAACGAGCAAGTAGCTTTTCAGTTGCGACTGAACGAAGAATTTTGGGTGTGGTGTGTTAGGTTAGATTTGTGTAATTGTAGATCTGTTTGTTTTTTTTAAGGAGATCTACTGGTGCTTTTAAATTTTCTCATAACTCCTTGTCGCCACGTGCCTGAGACGACGCAGAGCGGCCAACGTTCTTAAAAGGATTAGCTTTAAAACAAAATAGGAGTTGCCACCAATCTTTTTTACGGTGTAATTGAACATCGAAATAAACTAAACACTTTTAAAAAATTATCTACAAAAACTAGAGTTGAGTTCGAAAGTCATTTGTGTATGGAAAAGGTATTAGCACCAAATAAAACCCATTTAGAAAGCGGTGACCAAATTTTAAATCTTGAATTGAAAATATTCTTTAATTTTTTAAAACTAATGTCTTATTTTACCCCCATTACTCAAATATTTGAAGCAATTATCTCATAAGATAAGTGGAGAGCATTCTATCAATTGGACTATATTAAAGAAAATTTTCTCACCTCAAGAAAGTGAGAAATTAGTATAATTTTTTCAAAATCCGTCATAGGAATAGCCTTATAATAAAGAGATGTTTTTTAAAAAACATGAATTAAAATAATTTTTTAGGATCAAATCTTGGACTATCAAAGATGTGATCCCTCACCTCAAAAATTCTAGGAAATCAAACTTTCAAATTTATAAGATTTAGTCGTAGGATTTTGTTTAAAAAAAATAGTATAAGTTATTAGAAAAGATCAATTAGGAAACCTTATGAAATCATATATTAAATTTTGAACATTTGAACAAAAACATAAAAAATTATAACTTTAAAGAATTTGTTTTTAAAATGATTAAAAAAAAGTCTTTATTTTAAAACATAGAGAATTTTAAATTGGAAGGATTTTAAAACATTGAAAATTTTAAATAGAAAGATTTATAAATTTTATATAGAAATCAAAATAAAGCTTAATATGAAAAACTAGATATATAAAAACAAGAGTAAAGAAGCATCATAATAAGTTAAGAAAACATAAAATAGCATATTGAGATTTTAATAAACACATATTGAAAATCGATCTCGAAACTTCCAAAGAATCGATTTTCTCACCTCAAGAATTCTAGAAAATCGGACTCCAAAATTTTCTAGATTCTGTTGTCGGAAGCTTTTCTTAAAGAAAATTATATGAAAATATTACAAAAAAAATCAAACAACTAAGCAAGAATATATATATTAAACGGACCATAAAATAAACACAAACATTTAAATAAGAATATGTATAAAGATAAAAATATATGTAAAATAAAAAATAATCTATAAGTAAAATAAAATAGAAAATAAAATTACTAGAAAAAGAAGAAAGAAAGTAAGAAAAAATTATGAGTTAAAAAAAAAGATAAACAACATATGAAATAATGTAAATAAACAAACAAATTTACTATAAGAGAAAAGAAAATATAGGAATAAGATAAAGAAGTAATTATAAGAGAAGAAAAAAAATAGAGAAATAGGAACAAGGAAAGTAAACAAATAGGGAGAAAAAATAATATTAAATAGTATATAAAAATGCGAAAATACTACAGAAACAAGAATAAATGCTATGAAGAAAGAGAGAAAATTAAATATAAAATGCTAAAGATAAAAAAATTAAAGATAAATATATAAAGAATAAAGCTCAAGAATAAATTAATGAAAGAAAGGAAATAAATAACAAAATGTACAACAAATATGTATAATTAAAAAAATTATATATAAAAGAGAAACCTACAAGATAATAAATAAAGAATTATAAGAGAAAGAAAGTAGAGAAATAAGAACAAGACTGATAAGCAAATATTTAATCTTTATTTCTTTTTTTGTTAATTTTTTTATGGAAGCTTGAAAGATAAATAAAATAATGAGAATAGTAAGAATATACATAAAAGAAAATAAAGACTTTGAAGGAAAATAAAAATAATAAGAAGAAGATGAAGAAAATAGAAAAGAAAGAAATATTGAAATCCAACACGCTAAACTCACTTCTTGTTTGAATTGTGGATCATTGGGACCAAAGCCCTAGCTACCATACATTTCCTTAAAGTTTTTTTTTTTTTTTTTATGTTGTATTCTATTGTATGGAGTTTTTTAGAGAAAGATGGAGATTTAGGGGGTTCCTAGAAGAGAAAATAAAATGAATTTTGTAGATTTTTTTCGTTTTAATTTTTTTAAGAAGAGATGAAGATTAATAGAAGTAGAGGTTATGGAGGTTTAGATGAAATGAGGATGGGAAGGTTGTAAAAATCTAGGGTTTTGTTTTGTGAGCTTTTCTTTTTTGTACCACCTTTTTATCGATGAAGAAGAGATTATTTATAGCCAAAAATAGCTTCTTCAAATGGATAAAAATTCAAAATGGCTAGTTTTTTTTTATTTAATTTGAAAGTAATACCAACATTAACATTCATCTCAAAATGGCATGAAGCCTTTATTAACAAAACCAATTTCAAAAAGTTACCATATTGAGTAGTTCTCCACCTATCTTAGTTAAATTAACTAATTGGTTTAGTTACTCTAACCAAACTACTCACATAACTTTAAAAGTAATTAAATAACATTTTTTTTACAAAAGTTGGTAAATCACAAAATTTAAAAATAACCAAATCAAGATAAAAATTAATCTAGCAATTGAATTAATTTTAAATATGGTTGGACAAAATAAGTGGCTACACTCCTGACAGTGTTATGTATCGTGCTGAGAGTTACAAATGTTTTTTAAATTCTCTGGTCTAACTTCTGATGATGGTGTACGTCGTCGAGAGTTATGAGCGAATTGCGATGTCGTAGCTAAAGTGTCAGGAATTAACCTATCTCTCGTTGTCGTTTTGCTCGACACCTGTTTCATGCATTAGGATATCAATTTTTTTAGTGTAATTTCTATTATTAATGTTTATAATACTCTCTCTTTAGATGTAAGCCCCTGATCGCGTACCACCAATGTAACAAAGCTCTATGACGAGGGAGTGTGTGTATATGACCTAACCCCAAGAAGGAAGTCTGGTTGAGGAAAATCATTGCAATTAAATCAATTGGGTAAGAGTGTAGTGCTTGAGAAAGAGCGCAAAAAAATAAAAAAGGTGACGCGAAGAGAAATACCTGTATAAGTTATATCACGTTGTTGTAAGCAATGCGATAAGGACAAATGGCAGAAAGAAGCCTATTTTAGATGTCGAGAGTTAGGCGTTTGACACAGTGGTGTGAGAAGAAGCATTTATGCCTATAAAGCTTTAGGTGTCCTATTGACAAAACTAGACGACCCTAAGAAGAGAAATAAAGGCTTGCAGCTTCCCGAGGAGATAAAGAGAGTCAAGTGATTTAAAGAAATTTGACTTTCCTAGCCGAATGTGCGCGTCTTAATGGAAAGTTAAATCGCCAACTAATGTTCAGACCACGTGTTGGGTTTGGGTTGGCTGTATGACTCAGAAAAATGGCAAGGAGACACGTGTATATCATGAAAATAACCTTTAGATGAGAAGGCCATTAAGATAAAGCTAAAAATTCAAGGAAAGAGAGGTAAAGAAAAAAGGGAGAATTTTTTAGGAAAAGGACAAGAGGAAGTCTGAAGTGTGGAGTGTGGAATTGCAAGGTGAGAGAACTGCTAGGGAGAAGAAAAGTACAGAAACAAAGAAGGAAGGGATTGAGATTGAGTGTATATATGTTGTTAGGTGTCGAGGCCATGCGAACTATTGTTCTAAGTATGTATAGCCAAGCTAAGAAATAAAGATAGAGTCTTTCTGTAGTCTTACATGACGTGTTAATTATAGAAGTTTCATTTATGCCTGAGGAGCCAGTTGGTAAGTGCATCGCTCCTCATCACGTATGACTTAGCTAAAAAAGAAAGTGAGTGTAATACCCAGCCAGACAAAGCTAAGCTCTAAAAGCCAAAGAGCTGAGTTAGGAAATATGTAACCCCAAGCGTGGTCTGCTAAGAGTGGTGGTTGGCAATCGAGGTAAAGGGCTAAGGTACACCTCTACACTTCTAGGTACCTACCACAATGAGTAGTGTTTAGTGGAGCAGAGAGAAAAGGGTTTACGGAGAACTGCTCTTAAGTTGGAATATTGATGACTCGAGGATAAGGGATTGAAGAAATGAGTCTTAAACCCCTGAAGACCTCAACGCAAAGAGTTGTACCTCAACGAAAAAAAAGAACAATGCGCATTGCTACACGATGAGGTTGTTAGGCATCAAGACCGTGCAAAGACCAATCTTGAGGCCGCATAACCCAGTTAAGATGGAGAGATAGAGATCTTTGCTAATCTACGACATGAGAGGTGTCGTCTTACCATGCACCTAAAAAGTTGTTTGGAAGGTAGGTTTGTCACACCCCACCCCGAGCACCTGCTTGTTCAGCTTGAGATATGGTGTGATGTCAGCTGAAGCCATTCACCTCTAAAATAACTTCAACTAACCTTTAACACGAACACATGAAACATTTTTCAGCGGAAGTCTTTAAACTTTGAAATAATTTAAAATGATAGTGTAACCCATTTGAAATGTCTTTTATAAATACCAAGTAAAATGTACAAAACGTGGAAAATATAAACTTTTAATAAAATACAGTAATACTTTTTAACAATTCTATTCCTTTCATGATTGAAAATTAAATTGGCCTGGCAATAGTAAGTTCAACACGTAGAGAGTCACAATCTGTACCTAGAAAGAGGAAAAACATTTTAAAGAGTAAGTTGAAAGACTTAGTGAGCAACGGTTTCATAAAACAAGTTTTCATACAATAATTTAATATAAAACTGAAGTTTAAATACATTTATCAGTGATCAACATTTTATAACCTGATACTTGAAACATTTGTATAGCTTTTGTAAGACAATGTTCCATAGCCACATGCGGTATTAATCCTCTTCGTCCAAAGATGAAACAATCAATAGAAAACAGTATTCACTATAATCCTCCTTCTTTAAGGCATAAATATTCCCTTCCTGATGACCCATAAACTATAGGCTCGTCAATCGTACCATCAGTATAGAGTTAACAACATGTATACAATAGGTCTCATGGAATATTCAGGTTAGAAGAAAACATTTGAAAACATTGAAATATTTCCTTTGCTTTCATCAATAAATCATTCAAACATAGTATAACTTGAAACATTAGTTCAATAAACATTTATCATAAATCATATCTTTAAAAAATAACTTGGAAATCATGTTTTATCAATCACTTCACAAGCTATTGCTTGTGTAGTTTGAAACAATGTTTAATAAATAGTTTTCAAATTAGTGTGTTACTCATTGCATTTGAATGGATCATTGGTTGTGTAATTTCTCTTAAGCTTTTCTGATATGAAATTTCACATTTAATCCTTTGATCATGGAAATATCTAAAATTTCTCTTAAATTTCACAAAATAACAAAATAACAAAAAAAAGGCTATTCGGTGCCAATTGATATAGTAATTCCGGCTGGTTGCACATGCATGGCTTGAGGGCCTTGTCGTTTGCTAACCTCGCTGAGGTGGGTCGCGTTCTAACCTCATAGTGAGGGATACTGCTATTGGTGTGGAGTTGGCTGTTGTTTGTGGTTGTGGTATGTGTTTTATTAACCTATGGTGCCAAGCACTTAGTTTAGGACTTAAAGGGTACAATTAATTTTATACAACAAGTCATTGATCATGGTCACTGTACGTGAAATTCTCACTATGTATCTCATTATCGCGAAACCACTAAACCCTTGTTGAATGCAAATTTTCCTACTGCTTGACCAAGTATAAGCGGAGCAATATGTTTATTTGGGTGATCCAGAGTCAAACACAGGGAATTGATATCAAAGCTTAGTTCTAAAGTTTACTTATCAATCAGGTGGTATAAAAGAATAAATTGAATAGTATAAAGAATGTAAGAATGATCTCTAACTCCTATCTACACGTGAAGAGTCTCTAAAAGGGGGAGGAGATAAATTATGAGCAATGATACAAACTAACTTGTATGTGAAAGGGGGTCGAAGGAATGTTTATGCGTTATTGTGCGATTAAGCAATGCGAGAGCCTCGATGCGATATTACTTGCTTCACTAACTCATGATTAAGGCAAGCTTCTCTCGAAGTCTTTAAACACCACACTTGCTCACCTCTCGGGATCCAAGTGACTAAGCATACTAATGCAAGCTATGTCTAGAAGTTTTTGCTTTTAATACTTGTAGAAGTTCACTTTTAAGAACAACCACATCTCGACGCCTATCGTCCATACTTCTTCACCTTTCGAGATACAAATAATAGAAGTTGTTTCACTAAGGAGGAGTTTATAACCAAACTCTTCCTTGTACGCGTTAGTCTTATTCTTGCTACTTGTGCTCTCCGGTAGTTAGCGATTTATGCTGGCCAAGTGATGAACATAGTTCAACTAACACGACGAGAATCATAAACTTGACTTCTTATCAAATGTTATCACAAACTTAACCTTTAATAACATATCGACGAATGAAAAGTCAAGACATGATGGATTGAAAAGGTATAATCATATATATTACAGAATGTAGGCCTTCGGCCATTGTACAATATAAACATAAATATTATAGAGAAATACAAAAATGGAAGACAAAGAAGATAGAGAAGATGACAAGTTAAGGGACAAATGAAACATGGGTTCTTCTCCTATTAAAAGCTCAACTCTCGCTTTTAAGACTGATTGGAGAAGAAGAAGAAACTCTTTTACAGAAGATTGAAAGGCTATTCCTTTCCATCTTTCTCTCTCTAGGTTTTAGCCCCCTTTAACCTCTCAGCCAATCTATTCAAACGTCTGGCCTCTTGGCCCATACATGCCTCTCTTATTTTGGTAGAGATGGAGTTCTTTTAAAGGTAACTTTCAGCGGTAAGTTTCTATCCTTCTTAGCATGTCGGTGCCACCCGTCGAAAGGTGTCTATTACGAGTCACATCATCTACAACTCCTATTCTTATCTTTCACTCAACCTCTTTCCTTTGTTGTACTTTGGTCTTCTCACCTAAGAGGGTTATTTGTCAACCAGAATGCATAGAGCTAGTGTGAGATTCTCTACGATTCACACGTTTCTTCTTTGTTATCAATCTTGCGTTAAGACACTGTAAACATGGTGATGTTGGAATTTATGTCCTAAAACTCGTAGATTGTAAATATAATACATTGACCGTTGTTAATAAAGTGTTATTATTGTAATAATTGTTATTGATTAAATTATTAGTTTTGTCATAATAAGCCAAATCCAATAAACTAACATCCTAAGCTGTTTAATAAGTCTTGAACAATATGTAGAGACATACAAGAATCAATGTTCAAGATCAACTTAAAGGGTCTATAGTATAGGGATAAGGTTGGGTACCTTATCCTGTTAACACTACTGATACGACTCACTTTGTATT
>JBBPDI010000022.1:6017928-6044882 GCA_037974545.1 Cucumis variabilis
TGATTCCAACACTTTCTTGAGCTTCCTTGACAGTCCCGGAGCGAGACCCGCCATTGTTGTCCCCATTTTTCCTTCTCTCTCACAGATCTCTCTGCTCCGACGACGTCTGTTCTCTTCTCTCTTTCCTTTCCTTTCCTTCTCCCATTTTGTTTTATTTATTGCATATTTAAGAATAAAAACAATATTAGTCAAATATTTATAAATTATTGAAAATTTTCAGATTCTTCTCTCCATGGTAATATAAATTTTGAGAGTTAGAGAATATGAAATTTCACTACATTTTTATAAAATTTTGGTTGCATACAAAAAAAAAAAAACATAAATTTGTTATATTTTATAAACATTTTATCGATTTTATTTTTAAAAATAATAAAATAAATTAAAATATATATTGGTTATATCAAATTTTCGGATTCTGTATATCCATCACATAAATTGATAAACTTCTATTTATTAATATCACTAATAGAAGTCTATAAATGTCTATTATTAATAGAAACTGAAAATTTTGCTATATGTTATAAATATTTTATAAAAATTATCATTTTTTTATAAATGTTTCTAAAAACAAATTTAAATTACAATTTAACTACACTAATTGTTAGTTTATTCATTAGTAATAATTTTGAGTCAACCTAACTTAACTAATTGGTACGTTTGTTGGAAGTTGAAAAAAATAAATTTTACTATATGTTTAAAAAAAAGGTAATAAAACAATTAAAAGATAAGTAATTGGTGGATTAGATAATAATTTAAGTCTCTATTTGGAATTGGTGTAATTTTAAAAATAATAGCTGACATGTGCTTTTAAAAAAAATCAATTGTAGCACAAAGCAAACTAGCGTTGATCAAATCCTAGTTTTAATTTGAAAAGGTTTGGTAAATTAGCTTGTTTGGTTGTTGGATAAGTAATGTTGAATTTTGTGAAAGTTTTATCTAACGTATTCACTCAATTGACTATATAAATGCATGTTTTTAGTGAATACGAGATTGTAAATAAAGTTTTTAGGAATTTGATAATAAATGTGTTATGTGGAGTTAGTTTTTCCTAGTTGAGAATAAAGATTTGTGATGGCTTTTAACATTTAAAGAAATTGTGCTTTTGCGGCATGAATAGGCTCACAACAACTAATGGACAATGAGTTTGCTCCTCGTATCCATGTCTTGGAAGTTGCAACTTTGTTTATTTAAACGTGTAGATATGTTATCTGATTCAAATCTTTAAAATGCTTAAATAGTTTAATCTAACATGAAATAAGTGATCGGGCTTGTAAATAGTAAACTTTTGAAAATTAACATATACGTTTGGTTTCTTAAAGCATTATTTAAAAAAAAAATTGAGTGGTGAATAAAATGTTGAATTTAAGAAATATGTAAAACATGTCAAGAAAATGAGAGATAATATACTTGATTTAAAAAGAAAATTTTAAAAAAAAGTTATCACACACAAGACACATTTTTTAAATATAATGAGTTATCAATAACCTAAAAGAATATAAAATGAGTAGCATAAGATTTTTCACTTGAAATGAGTAAGTTGGTCACAACAAAAGAGTCCAACAATACATTAACCCATTAGAGTATAGCTATGGTGAATTTTAATAACAATTTAGGCTCGAGTTTTTTATTAAGAAGAGGACGATTAAATAGTCTAAATCATGAGTACACTAAAAAAATATCTTTCATTGAAAATACAAGATAAAAGCCACATGGAAGGGTTTATAGTCCACCCCCCATCTTCCTCATTGGACCAAGCCCAAGTCACCATAATTAGGGGTGTACACTGTGTCTTCCAATCCAATCCATATTTTTGGATTGGTTGGGTTGGCGATCCTAATAATATTTCCAACCCAACCTTTACAATCTGGGTTAGATTGTGGGTTGGGTTGAGTTGAATTGAATTTTTCAACTCCTAACTCGAAAAAAGAAACTAAAATTTTGAACTCAACGCAACTGAAATTTTAAACTAACCCAACCCAACCCTTATAATAAGGGTTAGATAGTTTGGGTTGTCGGGTTATTCGTGTTATTCTTACACCCCTAGTCACCATATGATGAGCAACGAAATTGGAAACTACTAGAATGAACATGATATTTGGTCATCAAAGAAAAGATATGGGAGAGTTGATTTCCTCCAAAAGAACACCACATTGCAAGTGTGTCCTCAACTTCTCGTTCATAAATTTTAGCAAGGAGTGGAGCATCAACTTCCACCCGACATTTATAAATCCCCCAAAAAATCACCATCTTCAGAATACGAATAAGCTCTAAGGCCTCCACTACAAAGGCTTCCAATCAGAAGGGAGGATCACTGCTTCAACTCTCACCAACAACCCGTTGGAATCTCTAATAATTGCCCTCAACCCTACCATATTCAAAGCGGGACTACAAGCAACGTCAATATTGAGTTTAACAGTTCGAAGCACCGACGACTATTGGATTTTATGTCATAAAACTCATAGTTTGTCATTTAAAATCATATTATATTCAATAAAATGGTTAGTTAGGATTTATTAGTGAAAATGAATACTATAATCTTGAATCTAATAAACTAACATCCCGAACTTATATTTTGTAGGCTTGAACTTTGTGTATAGATATAAACATGGCTCAAGTCGAGTATATAGCTTAAATGCACTACTAGAAAAATGGGTTTTAACAATGCAAAATTTGTGTTGTAAAGAGTTTAACGACAAAGGTTTTGTGTCATTAAAGCCCCTGTCAAGATAAGCTATTAAACGATACTTCGAAAAAGTGTCGTTAAATATGCGTAGATGACACCAATAAATTGTCATTAATACACTTATATTGACACTTTAAATGTGTCATCGTTATTTATAAATCGACATAAAAAAATGTAGTTGTTCATTTGGTAATTTGTTTATTCATGTCATTTTTTGTAATTAACGACACTTATTTCGTGTCATGTTTTAACCTTTCATTACACATAATTCTTGTCAAGAAATGTGCTCTCACAACAATCTTCTTGTATAATAAATGATTATATGTCGACACTTTTTTAGTGTAGTTATTTTTTAGTTCACAACATATATTTTTCTATCATATACTTACTTATTTCAACGTCTTTCTATTGTAAAATAAAATAATCATGATTCAACACTACCTACATATATTTAGAAAGATCTTTATATTGACAATAAAAAAATTTTCATTACATGGTCGGTAAAGGTTTTACAATAATCGAAAAGATAAATTAACTGTAATGCATGTATGGATGACCTAATCTAATCAAACTAACGCATAAATGAACTTGATCAATCTCACGATCTATAGATTCTTCAAATACATGCAAATTTGTTGAAAATGAACCTTAATAATTGAAAACAGAGGAAAGTATATTCAATGGCAAAACAAAAAGGAGAGCTCAAACCAAAAGAAACAAAATAAAAATGTTGTAAACTTACAAAAGGGTGCTCCAATTCAAAAGAATGAAAGTTAGATGATAACCACTAAAATCCTTTAATGGTGAGTAAATTCGAAGGGACACATTAAACCTAATCAACATCGAAACCCTCGACAAGAGACTTTTCTTATAACTGAAGAGTCTACTATTTCTTTCAAGAAAATATAGATTAATCAATTACTTGCACATGATTCATTGTTTCACTCTAGTGTGATCTTTCAGCAACCAATATCTATAATGAAAAGATATGAGATACCCATTTTTTTTACCACTTTTAACTTTTGCGACATGGTTTCACCTAGAAGGATCCCGTTCAGCAAAAGCAATAGCAATACAACCTTGGAAAAACTTAAGTTGCTTCTCCAATTCCAAATTCTGGAAATAAAGAATATTTATGATTAGAATTGAGATGGAGGATGAAGCAACGACAATTGACACAACAAGTTTAATACATGAATATTGACTAAAAAGACCTTCTCCCTTCCTCCTTCCTTATAGTAAAACTTCTTAAATTAATTATCAATGCATGTGGTGGTATATCCAAATGTTTTATTTAAAGAAAAGTTACTAAAAAAAGCACAAGTACGCAAGAGCAGGAATCAAGAAAAGGACCTTTGCAACCTCTGAACTATGCAGATCTGCCAGCTGACTCTTAATTCATCACCCTCTACATGATGTAAAAATCAGCATTGAAAACATCATAAAATAAGTGTAGCAAGCATCAAAACTAATTTATAGTATTATTCAAGATTATGGACTGGTTTTTTGTTTTTATTTCACACAACAAGAAAAATCAAGCATCTACAAAATGAACACAAAGAAACAACTCCTCATCCCATCTAGTATATTCAAGTTAAAGAAAGCTTATCTACTATAAGTTAACTTATTACAATAAAGCTATCCTACCATTGCTACTTCTCTTTCAATGCATATGAAACCCAAATTTGTATTAGAAAGTCAAAACATTATAATTAACAATCAAGATGAATTATACAGAGGATCTCAGATTGTACTAGATTCAAATATCTTACTGGAAGAAGTTAAGGTTCATAAATATTCAATCAATCCATTTCAAAATTATTATTGTTTTCTTTTAAGAATGTTTCAACTATATGTAACTTTTACGTATCATTGTTAGCTAGAGTGAAAAAGAAGTGATAATACTTAGAAAATTGCACTATCTAGCCTATTACAAATAAATAATTATATGATCTATTATGCAAAACTTAAAATTCAAAATGTACTCAAGCATATCAGAAACAATTACTCAGGATAATTACAACTTTAAGGAAATGCTAGAAATAAATATAAGTATTTCGAAAGGATATTCTTTGGGATAATGGAGTCGAACATGGTTTGGAACCTAGATTACTACATAAAAAGGATTTTGTTAAACATAAATTTTTCCGACAGAAATTTACACTAACTAAAATTCACTATTTGTTGAAGAAGATTTTGCACCTAAAGAGAAAAAAAAAAGGTTAACAGCAATTTAAAGATAAATCATTATAAAACAATTAAAGTGCCTTAAGAGTTGAATTTTAGACAGAACAAGAGTATATTCGTTAAAAGAAAAATGATAAACTTCATAGAACCAACCTTCCAATAAGTTAGGTTGACTATCAAATGGGGAAGAACAATAAGAATAAACTGAACAAAAAGAAAATGAACTCACAAAAACAATCATGTCAGTCGTGCTTTGCTTTGCATCTTCAGAGTCATGCCCATCTTGCAAGATAAAAATGTAAAATGTGCATTTCACAATCTCATACAATGAAACAAACCAGTCAAATAATACGAACAATAATAATAAGTCAAACAAATAAGAATCACTAGAGGTGGAGGGTGACAATCCTAAAAAAGAATTAAGATCAAGTAGCAAACATCTTCAGTTGTGACAATTACATTTAACAATCAGATAGACAATTGTAAAACTATCAAGGACACAGAAATCAGTAGCACTCCAAAGATAAATAGTGCACTAAAAAGGCATGAATGGAGTAAAACTTGGAAGGTTTTAGGAACATTTAGAAAGAAAACAAAATTAGCATAATGATGAATAAATATCTCTTCGTTCGTGCCTTGATCAATGATGAGAATTGTTTTGCATTATAATAAATAAATCACATTGAGATATTGACTAAAGAAAAATTTCAACCCAAGAAAAAGTATAGTGAAAGCAATCAACTTACAGCATATGGATGAATATGTTTAAAAAGTCATAAAGCAAATGTCAACAATAAACACATATATTCTCTATGTATATCTATACCTATATCTAATAAAAACTCTCAAAACCAATATCATTTTTCTCATTTTCCTTAACTCAATTGGGTTTTCTCCAAATTCAACTAAGCTTAAAAGATAAGTAGGGCATGACAAGAAAGCACATGAAAAACAAGAAATTTTAGAACACAAAGGTTTTTAGGAAACAAATTAGGATTTTAGGGAAAAATTTAAATCCAGCTTAAATAAATTACATACCAGAAGAGATAGGGATGGTGGTGACAGCGACGATACTAAAGAACAGGGGTGGCACTAAAGGTGATAGAGCAAGTGACGAGGACAGTTGTAGCGTGGTGGCATGAACGACGATGGTGGTTTTTGGCAAAGTTTCTCGTTTCCCCTTTTCTTTCTTCTCGTAGATCTGTGAAATACACATTTGGGGAGGGTTTTGAAAAGCCAACTTCTGATGTAGCCGAACATGCGTTGGGAGTTTTCCCAAATTGATGACGCTTTATTTAAAGCGTCGAGAGCTCCCCCACAAGTTTCGACGTTTTACTAATGGTGTCCAGAGTTCTCTTCTACCTTTCAACTTGTCAATTGTTGCATCGAAAGATGCTCTATCTCTCGATAGAGTAAATCAGCGTTGGGAGATCCTTGCAAATCCAAAATTAGAGTTTTTTTCACCAAAATTTCATATTTTTTTATTTTAAATGACACATTTTACTCCATCAATATATTTCTTTCTTGATTTCAAGTGTCATCGTGTGAAATTTGAAAATTTCTTTAACTTTTGGAAATTGCTAAGATTAGTCAAGGACAAGAGAAAATGAAATTTATGAAAACAGAAGGTAAAAATACTTGAAATATAAGTTTAGGTTTAAGAAAGAGAAAACTTGGAAATTTTGGCTAAGTATCAAAATCATATCATAAGGCGTTTAGAGGTTAGAATGGGCTAAAGGGGCTATATAACCTCTAAATGTTGCTTGTTGGACGGCCAAGGGAAGGGAAAGAACCTTTAAAGAGGTTAGTTTGCTAGGGTTTGAACTTGTTTTGGGCGGCAAGGCAAACACCAAGAAGGCCATGCGTTAGAGTTACGACTTGGCAGCAAGTGTTGAGAGGTTAGTTGGCGAGGAAAGCTTGCGACCAAATGTTAGGAGGTTAGCTAGGCGATAAAGGCTATGAAGGTATAAAAGCTCATGGCAACGGAAGATTTTACATAACCATTCCACAATTTAATTTGAAAATCCCAAAATACTAGTACATTGAAAAAAATAATTAAGAAATTAATTTTCTTACTAAGCATGCTTTAAGTATAGATTATAGAAAGAAAAACTTACGTAGTTTGACGTCTCTAAATCTACTAAATCTCCAAATTTAGGAACACCATCCGTCGGAGACCTTCCTATCCTCTAGGATGAGATTGGTTTGTGAGAACCAATTGGGATGGAAAAAGTTCTAGAGAGAAACTATTTTACAGAAAAGCAAAATCATTAGTTTTATTTTGACTGATTAAGAAAAACTTTTTTTTTTGCATATTTATAACTTTTTTTCCTTCATGAAGTAGGAAAGTGAGTAGGAGAGAATCATGAGATTCTATTAATTTAGAAAATATTAAATTAATAAAAATTTCAACTCAACTAATTAACTAACAATTAATCAATTAATTAATAATCAATTAAATCTTATTTCATTTAAATCTTATTTAATGAATATCTATCCAATATTTTATTAATTTAATTAAATAAAATTAAATTATAAAACTAAACTATTAATTAATTCTTCAATTAATTAATAGTTAAATTAAATATATACTTTATATTTAACTTAAATTAAATTTGAATCATATTCAAATATAAATTTATCTCATAAACAATAATTTTAATATGAATCCAATTCACATTAAATTAATATTTGAATTCATTCAAATATTTTATCTCTCATAAATTAATTTTGAATTATATCCAAAATTAAATCTATATAATAAAATTTGATTAAAATATAAACTTTATATTATAATGTATCACCATACATTATACTAATTTCCAAAGTAATTTTGAATATTTCAAATTATAACCAATATAAATAAATCTCATCATCCTTTACGAGCTAAGAAGGGGACCTAATGAACCTACAGATCAAAAGCCACAACGATATGAAATTAATTGGCTAAACTCATTAACCACATTAATCATTATGTGTTAACTTTGTGTGTGCTCCACTAAAGACTCATAGTTGAACTCTTCTTACTGTAGATATATTTCTGTGTCCATGGATATAGACCAATAAGAGTAACTTAGTCCTTCACGAGTGTTCGCAACACCAGTTAGGTCAAATTACCATTTTACCCATGGGTTACCTCTAGTCCTTAAATATTAGTGCTCCTCTAATGGATAACATGTTTATGGTCCAACCAATAAACAGAAATCTTTTCGTGCGATAGAGAGGGTAGAGCCCTATGTTCAAGTCTCAAAGACACCATTTAAGGGAACACTTATCTACTTACCTAAACTAGGGAATGAGTGAATTTCATCTTGTGTAATTATGTTCCAGCTCTCCATTTGGTCTTGTTATCAAAATAAAAAGCTTATGATCTGGCCACTCTCACCCGTAAAAATCAAATGACAATCTCCCGCGAACAGGAGTTCATAATACATTTAGGATTAAGACTAAGTTACCTAGGTCATCCTAATGAAATAGAAACCTAACTAGTTAACGGAGTTACATCTAGTGGTTGTTATTTTGCGGTCTGATCTTATGCAGACTCATTGCATAGAATACCCTCACTCCCATGTCATCTACATGAACACGTTAGATCATTGTGTTTGCATCAAATATAAAGTGATTCGTATCCATAGTGTTACCAAGATAAGGTATCAACCTTATCCCTATACTATAGACCCCTTAAGCTGATTTTGAATATTGATCCTTGTATGTCTCTACATACTATTCAAGACTCATTAAATAACTTTGGATGTTAGTTTATTAGATTTGGGTTATCAAGACAAAACTAATAATATAATCAATAACAATTATTGCAATAATAATATTTTATTAACAACGGTTAATGGATTATATTTATAATCTATGAGTTTTAGGACGTAAATCCCAACACTGGGTAGGCGGCAAGCATGCTACGACACCTCTTGTGAAGTTAGCATGCAGTAGGCCCAAGGCCATGCACGCGTAACCATCTCCTGCACCATGTCAATGGGTTCTGTTTGGCTATTTTCAAGCTATTGTGGGCTGTCTTTATATTTTTGGGAATTGTTAAGAAAGTTTTGGATATTTTCATGTTTAATGAATTAATTAAGGATAAAATATGAATTTTTTAGGACAATGAGGATTAAGAAAATTTTTTTAGACCAAGGCTATATTCAAGAGACTGTGAGTAACAAAATGTTTTCAATGATATGTATTGAACATGATTTCAAGTCCCACAAGCAATAGTTTGTGAGTAACACAATGTTTCCTAAATGTCATTGTTAAACAAGTTTTTAGGCTTTACAAGCAATAGCGTAAGCCCTCATTCCATTCTCCTTTTATGTCTATTAATATTCTCTAAGTTATGGAAAAAAATGTTTAAAATCCAAGTGTAAATTCTTTATGGTTAAGTCATTGTGATCAGAAATTTTTTTTAATCACTTTTATTTGGGTGTTGGGTAAGCATATTTTTTGTATTGGAAAAATGATGGAAATGGAAAGTTGAGGATTTGTTTTTAAGTGAGAGGCATTCTGGTCCTTTGTTCTTGTTATTATTATCTTCCATCTTATTTCTCTTTTATGTTAAACAAAAAAAAAGAAAGTTCACACGTGCAGCTAATCTTGGGTACACCATCTTCTTGATTCTTCGCATGGTCGGCTCCCCCTTCCCTCACAATTTTTTTAAAACTTTCTTTCACCTTCAACTAGGGGGACTTGGCCATCCAACCATGACACCACCAAGTTGCTACTGATCATAAACATCGTCTATCGTGGAGTCTTCATCGTCCAACTCATGTTGCATATGTTATCCATGTTCAACGCGAGACACATCCTCTAGAATGGAGATATCAATTTTAACACCTTTCACACCAGCCATGAGTTGCTCCAACGTCGTCGTGTGTTGTAACTCTTCGAAGATCAAGCCATCGTTAATTCGTGTTCATTCTTCATTCAGATCCACCACTTAGAATTCGAGTTTTATAAGAGTTTAAGCAGCACCGCCCCTCATTTGCTTCAGTAACAACTCATGCCGCTGGTGTGTGGGTTTTGAATGAATCACAGTTGCATCGATTCTTCTCACTCAAGCTTGCCATCGATAGTTGAATTTTGGAGTTTTAGATTGGGAGTCTTTGGATATTTTGGCTATTGTCCAGCCTTTGGGAAGCTTGAAATTGGGCGTTTTCACATAACTTACATAAGATTCTAAGCTTTATGAAGTCGTTCTTGGGTACCCATTTAATTTTAGTGATAACTTTGAATAACTCATGATGTTTGATGCTTGATTTCGAATTTAGAAGGTAGTTTTGATGTTGTCCATTGGAATTTAGATTACTTTGTTAAGTTCTAGGAAAGTTTTGGGGAAAATTTCATTGAGTTGCCTAGAGTTCTTGAATGCCCATTAAGTTTAAGCATTAAAATTGAATTCTCATGATACTCAGGTCCTAGAGTTAAATGTTGAAGGATGAAAATGGACTTTTCTTTAACTTTGGAGTTCGTTGGGTGGTACTTCTATAAGTTTCAGAACATAAAATGATTGTAGGTACTAATTCGAATTTAGAAAGTCGTTAATGTGTTGTTAAGGCAATTTCGACAAGCTTTCATTAAGGTTTGAAGTAAATCTAGTGAGTTCTCTCATAGCTCTTGAGTAATCATTTAGTTTTAGTGTGAATTTGATTTTACCCATATGTTTTGTGTAAGAAAGTTTTAGAATAAATTTTATTTGTTGGTGAGAGAAACTTAGTGTTCACACATCATCTCTAGTTTTTATTTTGGTTTGAGCCATACAAGAAGAATTAATATGTAAGGTTGGATTTATTTTTAAATTTAACTCAATTTTTAACAAGTTTCGTAAATAAAGCTTGAGCAAATTCTGAGACTAAGTGAATGATTTTTAAAATAGAAAACAGGTCACAGATTTTTCACGCAATTTCGAGAAGCCTTTGGTTTTTCAAGTATCCTAGAGTGTACAGATGTAACTAAAAACTCTATTTGACATGGTTAGAAAGCTTATTCAATGTCCTATAACTATCATGAAGCACTTGTTAACCAATTCTAACTAGAAATATTTATAAATTTAGGAGGAAAGTAGGAGGTTGTAGAGAATATGATTTTGGAGTACCTGTTTTTTGGGGTAATTCTGGAAAAATCCAGTGAGAATATCACTTTCATTTATTTAAGTAAGTTGTAGAGGGTTTCAAAACGAAGAGTTTGATATAAAGTACATAAATTTTTATTAAGTATTGAAGAAGTTATGAATATTTGAAATTAGCCTACTAAAGGTGAGAATTTGTTGAAAAGTACGAATTATGATTTATTTGTTAAGTGTAGAATTCACGAGCTTCATAGTTTGTGGATCACCTTAAGTTTTATAGAAAGACAAGACTATTTAAGGTCGTTTAAGACAAGTTTGGGTAAGTTTCTAAGTATTTGACTCGATAGATTGGTATTGAGATTTTTAATGGATCTAAGCCTTTAAGGTAGGAATATTGGATATAAGAGCATATAGATGTAAAAGATGACTTAAGTTTGAGTGCTTATGACGTTAAGAGTTTAAGTTGAAGTTTAAGGGTCCTAAAAGTTTAACCACCTAAAAGACTCGTTGAGCTTGAACTAAGTTGAATACTCATGAGGTTAAGTATCTAAATTTTGAGTCCAAGGGTTCTTATTGAAAAGTTTAGTCTAATTCTTGGCATTTTGAAAATTCAAGGACCTTAGAAACATAAAATAAATTGAGACGGCCTTATGAAGTATTTTTGCAAACAGTTGTAGTCTCATATCATATAAAGATATTGATGTGACCTTGATTATTATTTTAGGCCAAATTAAAGTGGGAAAAGCGTACGATCTCGGAGGATCGAGTTATTGACCATGAGTGGCTCATTTTCAAGCTTTCTTTATACTTATACATGTTATCTTATGATATCATTTGGAAACTACCATGACTTAAACTTTTTATAACTATGTTTTCATTTATGTTTAAACGATGTATTTACTCATCATGATTTCAAGAATGTGTATAGCTCAAATTTGTAAAAATGTGTTTATGACCATATTTGGCTTTTAAACGTGAAATATGTGATTTTTATGAAAGTAAGTTGGTGATTTCTCTAAGGTTATGTGAATTTGTTTTCGTAGTGTCACCTATGGTTGTCAGGGGGTTTCAAGACTAAAAGAGGCAATGATCGGTGATCGGAGATCCGAGAACCTGAGCCTAGGTAAGGATATGGATGGAGGATTGTGAAATAGCTTCGGACCTAATTTAACCCATGGTGGGTAGCTCTATGTACACATAGGAGCGAATGGATGTTGTTACTATGGTAGGTGCTAAGTATGCCTGAGCTCCGTTTGACCGTGTGTTTCCTTATGGGTATGGATCACATGTGAGCTATTTTGGGTCGTGTACTTAGTATGCTATCATGGTTGGATTGGATGGAGGTTACTATCGTGATGGGTACTAAGTATGCATGAGCTAGTTGTGGTCGCATGAATCTTTGATCATGTGCGAGCTATTCTTGGTCATATATTTAGGCGTCTTGCCATGGTCGGATTGGCTACATGTTTGTTGGCAACAACACATGTGAATATAACATTTTAATTATGATTTCATTGTTGATGCATATTTAAATATTCTTGATAGCATGTTTTACGAGTTTTTACTTTTGGAAACTTGCCACTCACTGAGTTTCAGCTCACATTATTCAATGTTTTTCTTCCCACCAGGTATCGGTCAAGGTCCAAGCTTCTATTGAACTTTTCCTCACCATTTATAGTTTATCATTTTCGTAGGTATATACTTAAGTTTTGTATTACTTTACGAAGTAGTTAGAAGTAGTGAGATATATGTTATAGATACGTGTTTTGAGAGATTTATTAGTGAACTGAAATTCTTTGGTAACTAAATATCTAGTTTGGCTATAACCTTTGCTTGAGACTCTCTTGAATGGAATAGTTTGGATTAATGTGTAGTGAGACACACTTGAGGGGTTGTTGAATTTGAAGATTGTATATATGCATATATAAGTGAAAATTTCTTCCCCTTTCAGGTTTGGCTATCCCATATTTTAGGGGAGGTGTTGCCGAAATTTTTGAAGAATTTTATATTAATTTTTCTATAGAAGTTTAAGTTGAATAATGTTGGTTTCAAAAAACGTTTTTATATCACAATCTAGGTTAGGAGGGAAAACCTAAAACGAGGTGTGACAAATAACTCGTAAATAATTTGCTAAACATTATCTCAAGTTCTTATACAAGTAATGCTATTTTGATAAATGTTTATTAAAATAATATTTCCAAGCTATGTTATGATTTCATGTTCAAGAAAATATTTCAAATGCTTTCAAGGAAATATTTCAATGGTTTTAAATGTTTTTTTATTCATGCTTGAATATTCCATGAGACCTATTGTATACATGTGATTGATTTCATATTGATCGTACGTTTGACGAACCTATTTTTAACTATGGGCCATCAGGAAGGGTATATTATTATGGCTTAAAGAAGGAAGGTTATCTACCTATCGACTGTTTCGTCTTTGAAAAGTTGTGCAAATGTCTCAAGTTTCATGTTATGATTATTTACTAATAAATGTATTCAAGCTCCGATTTTATACTAAAATGTTTATGAAAACTTGTTTTATAAAATCGTTGCTCACTAAGTCTTTCGACTCACTTTTTCAAAATGTTTTTCCCTCTTTCCAGTTACAGATTGTGGATCTCCACATGCTGAACTTATTGCTGTCAGGCCAACTTAGTTTTTCATTATACAAGGACAATGTTTAGTTTCAAAATAATGTTGTGATTGTTCTAATATTCATAACTTCATGATTTAATCGATTTCCATTATATGTTTTATAAAGATTTTATATGGGTTACACTTAAATAAAAAGTTTTTCAAGCTAAGAGACTTCCGTTGTTAACTGTGTCACATTTTCATGCATGTGTTAGTTGATGTTATTTCGGAGGTGAAAGACTTCGATTGACATCACGCCATATTTTGGGACAAGCAAGCAGGTGCCTGGGCGAAGTGTGACACATTTTATCCCAAATTTATAGTAGTGACGGTTTATAATATATAAATAAGGTTTGACACCTTATTCTGGAGACACTATGGATGTGACCTGCTTTGTAGTTAGTACAAATGGTGTGATCCTAAATCGTTCATTTAGAAACATGGAAGTTGGGGTTGATGCTCTAAATCTCATAGTCTTGTAGTTTGCAATTGTATTATACAAGTATTTTATTTATCTAATGAAATAAAGTGTTTTATTTTATTTGACATTTAGTTGCATTAACCCACAAAATCAATAAACTAACATCATCCAACGTTATCTTTTGTAACCTAAACATGTATATGGAAACATACAAGTGGATCATGTTTAAGTGATAGCCTAAATGACCTATAGTAGATGGATAAAGTTTGATACATTATCATGGTGACACTACGAATACAGTTTGGTTTGTAGTTGTCATAATTGTTCTAAAGTGCTAAAAATTATTTAATCCTAATCATTCATGTCGAGACATTAGAGCGGAGGTATTCTGTAGAAAGAGTTTGTATAAGACATCACTAAGACATCACCATGAAGTGAATAGTCTCTCTTATTAAATTCGTTACTAGTTGAGAACACATTTCACTAGGATAACCATAGGTGATTTGACATGAATCTTGAGTTAGTTGTGAACTATTGCCTATGAAGGCGATCTTTTAATTTGTAACCTATGTCGCCAACTCAATATGCGTACCATTTTGAGGATTCATCTGATTTGGGAGCTGAAAACACAACTACACAAGAAGAAATTCACTCCTTTATAGATAAAATAAGTAGAGAAATTGCTCTTTTAAAAGTTGATTCCAAGGCTTAAACAATGTGGCGTCACACCCTCTCTTGGCCTGAGAGGAGTTCAGTTATAGTAAGACTGTAACTAAATGTTCATTAAAGAAATTATTGATACTTAAGGAGTTAGATGTAACTATAGGGGCAAAACGATAATTTTTTGCCTTGCCATACTTATGAGCAATTTGTGATGGATCATTGCACTGTTGATTGGTTATATTTAATGGACATAAAAATATATCTACAGTAAAAAGAGTGCAAGTATTAGTCTTTAGTGGAATTACTGATAATTAATGAATGGGGATTAATTTAATTAAAGAGTTTAATTAATTAATCTCATATCAATCGAGCTTCAATATATAGGTCCATAAAGTCCCATTGTTAGCTCAATAAGAATAAATGAGAATCAAATTTATTTTGGTTTAATTTGAATTGTTCAAATTTATTAAAGAGAACAAGTTGTATATGATACAATTAATAACAAATACATTATAATATAAAGTTTTTATGAGAGAAATTAATATTTGAATATGATTCAAATAATGATAATAATATGAATAAGATCCCTAAATAAACTATATTTTAAAATTAATATGGATTCGATTCATATTAGAACTATAAGTCATATGAGAGAATTAAATCATTGGTTATATTATATCATATAATATAAAGTTTATATTATATGAGATATAATATGATTTAAATTTATATTAATTTTATTTTAATTAATATATATTTAGTTAATAGAATAACTCCCTTGATAACTATTCTAAGTGGAGGGAGAGGGAGGAAGTTATTTGATAACTTTCCTAGGGGTGGATTTTTTAAGGGGCTAGGAGGTCCGTGCCCCCCTCACATTCTCGATTTTTGTATTTTGATATTAGTTTTGAAGTGTCAAATTACAATATATATTAAATGATGCTTTATTTTTAACTAAATTCTGGTTTTGATGTAAGTGTTGTGCCCTTACAAAACTACAAGGTTCTGAGTTTCTTCTCCAAATGATTTTTTAAAATGAAGATAATTTGATTTTTCTTCCTAAATTTCAACTATTTCCTAAACGGAAGATAATTTGATTTCCTAAAAGGAATATAATTTTTTAAAAAGAGAGGAAAAAAAAACCTATCTAGATATACCCTAACTTATTTTCTAGGTCTCATTTGTTATCTAACAAATATTTAGAAAAAAAATGCAATAAAGTCGATGGTTCAAACTTTCACTCTTAATATTTCATTAAAAATGTATTATTATTTATTTTTCTTTTTTTTATGCAATTTTTAAATCTACATATTTACATTACAAAAAACCATGTGAAAATTGTCAGGTTTTTTTTATTGCTACAAATGTAGTGACTGTTATTGGACCATCAGTGAAACGTCGAGATATTATTTTAAAGTTTTTTAGTGTGTTTATTATATAGTGTCTGATGCTCTCGCTATATAAAATTTCGGGATCCGCCACTGAACTTCCCCCTCGATCTCTCTTAAAATGGGTAAGATTCATAATTAATCTTAACTTCTCTCATTTGGTGTTTTCACGATCTCTTTCTCCAAAATCTTTCAAAACTTTTCCCTTCACAAAATCAATTTTATAGAAGCTAACAACAATTTATATGATTTTCACATTGAGAATAACAAGAAAGACTTCATGTTGTTCTTGGAAGATTCTACAAAGGTTAGATTTTTTTTCTCTTTCCTCCTTAGAAGTATGTTGTATTTCATTTTTTATTTTATGAATTTTTAAGAAGTTTATATAAGATTGAAACCATAAAATAGTCATGTTTACATTATAACACCATTTACTACATAAACTGACTATTTTGATTATTTATGACACTTAATTTTAATCCTGAGTTAACTATGAACTCTGGTTCACATGGGATTATCCTCAGATCTGATGCATAAGTGAGGACAACTTGTTAGTGTTACCCAATAAGCCTTCCATTTCAAAGGTAAGATCGAGTCCATAACTGGAAACATAAGGTGTAACGATCCAACTCTTTATACTAAGTTGAGGTCATTACCTTAAAGATAAATAGCAAAACTGAGTCCCCATATGGCATGTCACAGATCCTTTCTGTCTCTTGTCAGCTTTCCTCTACCTTTACTTTTGCCTGAAATATTAAACATAGAAAATGATGAGTATAAACATATACTGAGCAAGGGACCCATTACTAGTCCCGCTAGATGTCTGTTAACTTCATATTAGGGTTCCGTAAAGAAGTACCCCAAAACTATCATGCTCCCGAACTATCGTGCTATTCATGATCCCGTAGGGACACATTTGGGCTCTCGGTGAATCCAAAGGAAACACCTAAGAGAATCGAGTTGTAACTGACCTCGTTGGACCACTCATAAAACATAACAAGATAGGCTAATGCTCTCGTCGAACTCACATTAGTCATAAAAAGGTGATGATCCCGAGGGACGCCCATATGAGTATAATCCTAATAGAAAAATTAAAGTTAACATAACTCCCATCCATAGCATGCAACATATCATAAACGTCATAAATCTGACATAAATATCAATCATAACGTTCTTATTATGTGATTAATATTTCATGCTGAAGGGATAAAAGCCCTAGACGGTGAAAGATTTTACAAAATCACTTCTCAATTTAATTTGGGAATCCCAAAATATCAATACATTGGCAATATTTAGAAACAAAATTCTAAAAAAAAAACATGCTTTTAAATTAAAAGATACAAAGAATAAAAAACTTATGTAGTTTGACACTTTTGAATCTACATAAACTCTAAATTGGAACATCACCCATCGAAGATCTTCCTGGGATGAGATTGGTTTGTGAAAACCAATTGGGATGGAAAAGGTTTAAAGGAAAACTATTTTTACAGAGAGCAAAAGTATTGGCTTAAAGAAAAAATATTTTCTTTTAAATATTTATAACTACATTTCCTTTAGGGAGTAAGAGAGAATCATGAGATTCTATTAATTTAAAAAATAAAAAATTAATAAAAAATTTAAATTATTTAATTAATTAATCAATTAATATTTTATTTAAATCATATTTAATGAATATCTCTCCAACATCTTCTAGTTTTAAATTAATTTAATTAAATAAAATTAAAATAAACTATTTATTTATTCTTCAATTAATTAATAGCTAAATTAAATATCTTATATTAACTTAAATTAAATTTGAATCATATTCAAATATAAATTTCTCTCATAACCAATAACTTTAATATAATCCAATTCATATTAAATTAATATTTGAACTCATTTTATATTATAATGTATCATCATACAATATACTAATTCCTAAAGTAAATTTGAACATTTTAAATTACAACCAATAATAAATAAATCTCATTACCCTTTACGAGCTAAGAAGGGGACCCAATGGACCTACAAATCAGAAACTACAACGATATGAGATTAATTGGCTAAACTCATTAACCACATCAATCAATATTTGTTAAGTGTGTGTACACTCCACTAAAGACTCACAACTGAACTCTTCTCACTATAGATATATTTTTGTGTCCATGGATATAAACCAATAAGAGTAAGTTAGTCCTTCACGAGTGTTCGTAACACCAGTTGGGTCAAATTACCATTTTACCCCTAGGTTACTTCTAGTCCTGAAATATCAGTGCTCCTCTAATGAACAACCTGTTTATGGTTCAACCAATAAACAAAAACCTCTCTCATACCACAGAGAGGGTAGCACCCTTTGTTCAAGTCTTTGAGATACCATTTAAGGGAACACTCATTTATTTATCCTAAAGTAGGGAAGGAATGAATTCCATCTTGTGTAATTAGGTTTCCAGCTTTCCACTCGCTCTTGTTCCTAAAATGATAAGCATATTGAGTCGAAAATCTGACCACTCTCGTCCATACAAATCAAAGGACAATCTCTTGCAAACATGAGTTCATAATACATTTAGGATTAAGATTAAGTTACCTAGGTTATCCTAATGAAATAGAAACCTAGCTAGTCAATAAAGTTACAACTAGTGGTTCCTATTTTGTGATCCAATCTTATGTAAACTCATTACATAGGATACCCTCACTCACATGTCATCTACACGAACTCGTTGGATCATTGCATTTATATCAAATACAAAGTGAGTCGTACATATAGTGTTATCAGGATATGGTACTCAGTCTTATCCCTATATTATAGACCATTTAAGTTGATCTTGAACATTGATCCATGTATGTCTCTACATACTATTTAAGACTCGTCAAACAACTTAGAATGTTAATGTTAGAATTTATGTCCTAAAACTCGTAGTTTGTAATCATATTCTATTCAATAAAGTCGTTATTGATACTATAATATTAAAGCCAATAAACTAAGAACCAGAGACTATTATTGACTAAACTTGAACTTTATGTAGAGACATAAATGTAGATCAAGTTCGAGTATATAGCCCAAATAGTCTATAGTATACGAATACGGTTGGACACCTTATTCTGAGAACACTATGGATGCGACCCGCTTTGTAGTTAGCACAAATGATATGATCCTGAATTGTTCAAGTAGAGACATGGAAGTGGGGGCATCCTATGTAAAAACACATAAGACTAGAACCATGAAATAGTCACTTTTAAGTTAAACCCCATTGACTTTAATAAAATTCACTATTTTGTTTATAAATATCCAATGTAACTTAATTTTAATCATAAACTAACTATGAACTTCTGTTTACACGGAATTATCCTTAGATCTGTATAGGTGAGGGCAACTCAATGGTGCTAGCCCAATAAACCTTCAATTTCAGGGGTAAAATTAGATGGATAGCTAGGAATATAGGGTGCAAGAGGAATTTACTCATACCCATTTTAAGGATAATAGATAGATTGTTCCCTTAAAAACTGAATCTAAGTCTGGAACAAAGGGTCTCACCCTCTATTGGCTCGAAAGAGATTCGGTTTATAGGTTGGACTTTAAATTAATTGTTCAATAGTGAATCGGTGGGACTTAAGGAGCAAGATGTAGTTTAAGGGATAAAATAGTACTTTGACCCAACCGAGTTTACAAACAACCTATGAAGAATTAACTTACTTATCATGGTTATATCACATGGACATAAATATATCCATAGTGAGAGGGGGTGCAACTACGGAACTTTAGTGGAATGACCTGTTATTTAACGCAGGTTGATTAACTCAGTCTGAAAGAATTTAGTCAATTAATCTCGAATCATTGGAGCCTATGATCTATAGGTCCATTAGGATCTCTCGCTAGCTCACAAGGAATCAACTTAGAACATTTTAATGGAATAATTCAAATTGTTCGAATTAGGTAAAGAGAGAGAAACCAACGAATATATTTGATATAGTCGTCAGTTATAATTTTAAGAAAGAATTTTATGTTTAAATGTGATTTAAATATTAAAAATATGAATACAGATTCATATCCAGAAGCTCATAATTGATGGAAGTGGTCAAAGATGTTAAAAGTCAAAATGTTGACTTTGACCGCTTATTCAAATATGATTTGAATTTTGAAAAAATAAATGCAGATTCATGCTCTGAAGGTCGAAATTAGTCAAAATGAACAAAATGGTAAAAAATCAAAATGTTGACTTTAGACTTGAAAATGTCAAACTTTGAATTGGATTTAAATGTTAAATTACCATATTACCCTTAGATTAATTTAAATGATAACCCTCATTGAGATTTTGCAAGTTTATCACTTGCATATTATATGCAAGTGGCTTATTGCATGTAAGACACCTACCCCACTAATAGTTAATGAAATATTAAGTGGTGAGATAGGAAAGCTCTTCCATGTAGTTTGGTTGTAAAGAGATTTTTTGCAAAGGTAAAAGGTCTCTTGGCTTTTAAAAATGGTGAGAATTAATTTTGTGATTAAGAATTACAAAATAAACCAAGAACTAAATTTTTTTCTCTCAACAAAGATCTAAAAGTTAGGTTTCTTCTAAAAGTACCATCTCTCTCTATTTCCTCCACCATTCGAGTACCACAACTCAGTTCCAAGTCCAGATGATAGCGGGTAAACACTAGTGGTAGTTCCAACTTCGAGTTCGCGAGGAGATTGCGAAGAGTTCATGAGAAAATTACACATCAATGGTGAGTTTTTCTTTTAACCTTATCTTTGATTCAACTAGGGTTGTAATGCACGTTAATTTACTAAATTGTTTAGTTGCAATTAAAGTAAAGTTTGATCCTTATTCTGTTGCGCATGTATACCATTTTCATCAGTTAGTTTATTGGATTTGAGTTATTAAGACACAACTATTAATATGATCAATAACATTTATTGAAATTATAATAATAACACTTTATTAATTAATAACAATCAATAAATTATATTTACAATCTACGAGTTTTAGGACATAAATCCCAACACATGCATCATAACATAGTCATATCAGTGATCTATATCAGTCACATTATGCGTCTTAGCTACATCAATACATAATGGAAAATACATACAGACTCTTAATTTTATTTTCGAAGGTCTAGTAGTAGAATTTTTTACTTGAGAGATTAGCCAAACAAAATACTCTCTAGCTGATAGTAAAAATTCTCTAATTAAATCGATCTTAATCATAAAAGGAAATTTCAGTATCTTAATTAATAAAATAAAGATTTGAACCCGAAATCTCCTATCCACAAATACATACAGGTGCCAATTGAGCTAAACTCTTATTGGCAATCTTAGACATTTATTACTATAAATAATAATAATACTTTTTTATTATTATATTATTCTCTCTCCAAAATATATGATAAACATATATATTTGTTTAAACCAATAGTTTCTCTCTTAATTAAATTTATCATCTTTTATCGTCCAATCAAATCAACCATCTTTCTCCTCATTAATTATCTAATTTTTCAACAATTATAATATACTTCATCATATAATTAACTTTACTTTTCAAACTAAATAAAATTGACTCCTCAATTAAATCTCCCATCAAATCAACTTTTAACTTCCCAAAATAATTGTTTTTCCAAAAAATATTTTAATTTTTGGGACGTTACAATATTATTCATAGTATTTTTAATGAAAATTTAGTTTTTCTTTTTTTTAAGTAATTGTCAAAATTGTTATTTATCTTTAAGGTAATAACCTCAACTTAGTATAAAGAGTTAAGTCGTTACAGTTTTCCCTCCTTTAAGAAACTTACTAAGTTGAGGTGTTACAGTCTTCCCTCCTTTAAGAAACTTTCTTTCTCGAAAGTTCTAATTCTCGAACAACTCAGGATACCGGATATCATGTCATAATTAATAACATTCTCTACCCAAATTCAAAATCTTTAATTAAATATACATACCCATGTATATATATTTAATTAATCAACATATTACACCAAAAAAAATTTAACTTCTAATTTTGATTAATCTAACACCAAATAAATTTCATAACTTCCAAACCCAGTTAATGTAACACCCATAATAAGTTTCTTAAATTTTTGGGATGTTACATAAGGTGCAAGACGGAAGCTGACAGTGTTGGTGATGTGGATTCAATCAATCCATTGCATGTACCTGAAGGACCAATCACAAGGAGTAAGGCAAAGAAGATACAAGAGGCTTTCACACTGCATGTTCAAAAGCTGGCAAATACACAACGAGAGGCCAAGAATTTTGAACCCAAAATTTTGTATAATGTTAGTTCAACAAATCAAGAAGAGAATGGAGTCAAGATGGCACGAGAAAAGTTGTGTAGTTTGGAAGATGGCACGGGGGACGAAAAAAATGTGCAAAATTTATGAAGTGGTGGTTGTCCAACTTGCATCTCTTGGGATTTCGTGATGTCAAAGGTTATCAAACATTGCCATTGTGAGGAGCGGATTATATAGCACATATTTAAGACAATTTAAAGCAATTCCATCTTTTTAGTTTTTTTTAGAAATGACTGCTCGTTTGATGTGCAATCAAGTTTTAAGTTCCTTGGTCTTATTTTCTACAATTTGCAATTAAGTGTATTTCAATGACTTTTGAGTTCCTTGGTCAATTCACGACCATTTGGCCTTTAAAATGGCTTGTAATGCTCATGAGAAGGAACATGATGAATATTAAAAAGCTTTTGCTTATTCAACCCTTCTGGTGTTGTCTTTCCTTTCAATTTGTCTTAGGTTTGATGTTCAATCGATTCATTGTATTAGTTTAGGGTTTAGGGTTTAGGGTTTTGGAGTGAGTCGTCTTAGGATCTAGGAGTGACCATCATAGATTCTATGTTTGATTTAAGAGTAATTCTTCTTCTAACTAAACTCTTGGTTGGGATTATTCGATAAGTTAGTCTTATTTATGTCCGTTTATAGGGATCCTAGAAGGACCTCTAACTTTGTAAACTTAAAGCATATTGGGCACTTATCAGTTGGAGTTAGTAGCTAGGTCGTAGTTCACTTATGCGTTGAATCCAGATTTTGAACAAGGGATCCCACCTTCTCATTGGGTCGAGATGGAGTCTGTTTATAGGTTGGACCTTAAACCAATCGTTCATTAAAGGATCCATGTGTTAAAATTTATGTTCTAAAACTGGTAGTTTGTAGTTTAAAACTATATTCTATTCAATAAAGTGGTTATAGAAGACTTATTAGTGAAAATAGAATACTATAATCTTGAATCCAATAAACTAAGGTCTCGAGGCTATCTAGTGTAGACTTGAACTTTATGTAGAGTCACAAACGTGGATCAAGTTCAAGTATATAGCCCAAATGGTCTATAGTGTATGAATAAGGTTGGGTGCATTATTCTTGGAACACTATGGATGCGACATGCTTTGTAGTTAGTATAAACGATATAATTTTGAATCGTTCATGTAGAGACATAAAAGTGGAGGCATTATATGTAAAGAGTTTACATAAGACTAAAACCATGAAATAGTCACTTTTAAGTTATAACATCGTTGACTGTATAAAACTAACAATTTTGATTATTGATGGCCTAGGTAACTTAATCTTAATCCTGAGCTAACTATGAACTTATGTTCACAAGGAATTATCCTTATATTTGCATAGGTGAGGACAACTCAACGGTGTTAGTCCAATAAGCCTTCCATTTTAGGGTTAAGACCGAGTGAATAGCTAGGGACATAGGGTGCAAAACGTAATTCACTCCTACCTGCTTTAGGGTCAGTAGATAGGTTGTTCTCTTAAGGACTGAATCCAAGTCTTGAACAAGGAGCTCCACCCTCTCATTGGCCTAAGAGGTATTCAGTTTATAGGTTGGACCTTAAACCAATTGTTCAATAGTGGATAAGTGGGATTAAGAAGCAAGATGTAATCTCAGGGGTAAGACAATATTTTAACCTAGTTGACAATATTTTAACCTAGTTGAGGTTATAAAGAACCTGTGAAGGATTAACTTACTGATTATTGTTATATCGGATGGACACAAATATATCTATAGTAAGGGGAGTGCAACTACGAAACTTTAGTGGAATGACCTGTTAGTTAACGAATGTTGATTAGCTCAGTTTAAAAGGGTTTAGCCAGTTAATTTTGGATCATTGGAGCTCGTGATCTGTAGGTACATTAGGTTCCCCTACTAGCTCATATGAATTAACTTAGAACAATATGTTAGAATAATTCTAATTGTTCAAATAAGGTGGAGAGAGAGAAATCGACAATATATGTGATATAGTCATGGGTTATAAATTTGAAATAGAGCTTGATAATTAAATTTGATTTAAATATTAAAAATATGAATATAGATTCGTATTTGGCAGCTCAAAATTGATAGAAATGATCAAAGTTGTAAAAAGTCAAAATGTTGACTTTTGACTTTGAAAAGTCAATCTTTGATCGCCCTTATATTCAAATGTGATTTAAATTTTAGAAAAATAAATTTGGATACATGCTCGAGAGGTTGAAATTGGTCAAGACGAACAAAATGGTAAAAAGTAAAAAAAATGACTTTTAACGTGAAAATGTCAAAGTTTGACTTTTGACTTAAAAGGTCAAATGACCATAATACCCTTGAGCTAAGTAAGTGGAAAAATCCAACATTTTGTTGGATAATCCCATTAACACTTAGTGGGATATTAGTGGGATATGTGGCTACATGAGATGTAGAATCTTAGCCCACTAAGTTTCACTAATTGGTAGTGAAATATTAGGTGTTGATATTTGACCAACTAACTACATGCAATTTTGCATGTAATTATGTTATAAATATGATTGTTTTCAAATGTGTTAAAAACTTTTGTCATTTTTTAGTAATTTTGAATTACTAAATATTTAATTTTTTCTCCCAAAATCTCAATCCTATTTTTTTTTTCACCTCAAAATTCCATCTCTTTCTCAATTTCCTAAACCTAATTGGGTTCCATAACTCAGTTCTAAGTTTAGAGAATAGTGGGTTTCAATTTGAGTTCATGAGGAGATATAGAGGATTTTGAACAGCTTCAAAGGTACGTTTTCGATCAACCCTAATTTATTTTAATTAGGGCTTTTTTTAAGCATGTTAATCACTAAATAGTTTAGTGGCAATTAGAGTAATTTTGATCCGTTTTCGCTATGCATTTATGCTTTCCATCACCGTGAGACTTAAGAAATAAGATGTAATCTCAGGAGTAAAACGTTATTTTTTACCCAGCCAAGATTACAAACAACTTGTGAAGGATAAACTTACTAATCATGGTTATTTCAAATGGACACAAATATATCTATATTGAAAGGGGTGCAACTTCTAGATTTTAGTGGAATGACATGTTCATTAATAAATATTGATTAGCTCGATCTAAAGGAGTTTAACGAGTTAATCTCTAATTGTTGGAGTCCATGATCTATAGGTCCGTTAGATTCTCTTGTTAGCTCTTACGGAATAAATTTAAAATAGTATGTTCGATTAGTTCGAATAGTTCAAATTAGAAAATGAGAGAAAAACTGACAAGTATATATGATATAACTATCGATTATCATTTTATAAGTGATAGAGGTTTATGTTTAAATATGATTTGAATAACAAATATGAATGTGTATTCATATTCGGAAGCTTAGAAATGATTGAAATGGTCAAAGTTGTAAAAAGTAAAAAATGTTGACTTTTGATTTTGAAAAGTCAAACTTTGACCAGTTTTATATCTTAATGTGATTTGAATTTTTGAAAAATAAATGTGAATTCATGCTTGAGAAGTCAGAATTAGTCAAGAAGGATAACATGATATAAAGTCAAGATGCTTACCTTTTGTTTGAAAAGTCAATGTTTGACTTTAACTAAAAGCGTGAAAAATATCATTTTGCCCTTTGACTAAGTTAGTGTGAAATTCAACATTTCGTTGGCTAAACCCACTCATTTTTAACGGGACAAGTGGTTACATATGATGTAAATACATAGCCCACTAAGAAATAGTGGATTGTGATGAGGTGTTGGGGCTTTGGTGAGTTATTACATGCAACAATTGCATGTAGTTTTCTTACTTAAAGGAGGGTATCTTCAATTGTTAAAAACTTATCAAATATTCACCAAAGACTTTATTCCCAAAATCTTGACTTTTCTTCATATTTTCATCTCTCTCTCAATTCCTTCACGCATTGGGTCCCACGACCCGATTCCAAGTTTAGAGAATAGCAATACTTGGTCAATAATGGTATATGTTTAGTTTACAGAAAAAATTATGAACAATCGAGAGCTATGAAGGTATAATCTCTATTAAACCTATTTATGTAATTTAGGGTTACACATATTAATTAAGTTACAGTTAGAGTTCATTTTAGTGTTAATTACGATCATCCCTTGAAGGTAATTTTGAAAAACCCCATTCTTACAACACCAAGAAGGAAGAGTTGGGAGTGAAACTTGCACCCGAACTCTAAAATTTTGCTATTGTTTTTAGAATTTTTTTTTACATAATGTATTTTTAAAAACTATTGACAATTTTAGGGTAGAGGCGAAAATATTATCAAAATTAGGGTAGGAAAGTCGTGTATCGGGTACACGACTTCTCTAAAGCTGACTGGAGTCGTGTACCGGGTACACGACTCCAGTACACCTGCACGCCTGGCATGCAGGCTGGCAATGAACAGTATTATTGACTGCCAATTTGGCAGTCAACAGTAGCACGCGGCACGGACGATTGAAACTTTTGGCAGTCAACAGTAGCACGCGGCACGAACGACTGAAACCTTTATAAAACCCAAATTTTGGTCCATTTTGCCTTTCATCCAAAAAAAAATTTCTCCTTCTTCCCTTCTTTCTCTCGGGTCCTCTTCGCCATTCTCCTTCTATATTCTTCAACAAAACCTTCATATACTTCCATCCTACATCAAAAATCACTCACCTCTTCCATTCTTCACCCAAAAAATCATTCACCCAT
>JBBPDI010000022.1:6054066-6086461 GCA_037974545.1 Cucumis variabilis
GAAACTTATATTTGAATATGATTCAAATTTAATTTAAGTTAAATATAAGATATTTAATTTAGCTATTAATTAATTAACGAATTAATTAATAGTTTAGTTTTATTTTAATTAAATTAAATTTAATTTAATTAATATAAATCTATAAGATATTGAAGAGATATTCATTCAAATAAGATTTGAATGAAATATTAATTAATTAATTCTATTAATATAAATCTATGAGATATTGTAGAGATATTCATTCAAATATATTTAAATAAAATATTAATTAAATATGATTTAATTAATTATTAAATAATTGATTAATGGTTATATTATTAATAGATTTAATGTTGGGGCATTTTTAAAAATAATAAAATAAATTAAAATATTTACAAGTTATAGCAAAATTTTGGATTCTATTATTGATAGTATTCTATCACTATAGCATATTAATGACTATCAGTGATAGAATTTGCTATAGGTTGTAAATATTTTGTAAAATTTACTATTTTTGAAAATTCCTCTTTAATATTTCTATTAATTTAATATTTTGTAAATTAATACAATTTCAGGATTCTTTCCTACTCCTTTTCCTATTCCAAAAAGGAAAGAGAGTTATAAATATCTAGAAGAAAACATTTTTCTTTAACGAAAAAAATCAAGAAAAAGAAGCCAATACTTTTGCTCTCCGCAAAGAGAAAATAGTTTCTCTCAAATATCTCTAAGCTTTCTCTCATTCCAATTGGTTCTCACAAACCAATCTCATCGCAGAGGATAGGAAGATCTCCGACGGGTGGTGTTCCAATTTGGAGAATTACTTTGTAGATTCAGAGACATAAACAAGTAAGTTTTTCTTTCTATAATCTATAATTAGAAAGCATGCTTAGCCTTTAAGTCTTATTAAGAAAACTAGTTTCTTAATTATTTTTGCCAATGTACTGGTATTTTAGGACTCCCAAATTAAATTGAGTAATGGTTCTTTAAAGTCTTCCACTGCCATAGGGCTTTTATTCCTTTAAAGGTAAAGTGTTTATCCCAATAAAGTGTTATCAGAGAGTTGGTTAATTAATTAGGATTGTCTTGTGTTGAATATGGATACTAGTTCAGCTAAGATGGTTACCCTTAATGGGTCAAATTATCAAGTATGGAAAAGAAAAATGGAAGATATATTATATGTGAGCAATTTTCACCTTCTAAGTTTTTCTGAAGAGAAGTCTGGCGAGAAAACAAACAAGGAATGAGAATTATGCCATAGGAAAGTGTGTGGGATTATAGGGATCCATGGGTAGAAGATAATTTTCTAAACCAAATTTGTGAAGAAACTGATGCATGAACTATGTGGAAAAAGCTTGAGTCGCTATGTGCCCTTAAAACTGATAATATATTTAATAAAATGTTTTTGATTAAAAAAATGGTGTTAAAATACTCAAGATGGAACATCTATGTTAAATCACTTGAATACATTCCAAGGTAACTTGAACCAGTCCTATAAGTGAGAAGGGTTTGAAAATTTTAGCCAAGAAAAATCATCTTTCTACTATAAAGAGAACACCTCTAAAACGATGTCCTCATTTTTTGATAGGAAAGCAAACAAGAGTTACTTTTAAGTCATCTCAACATTCAAGAAAACCAAATTTATTAGGATTGGTACATTTTGATGTGTTTGTATTAAAATAGAAACACCTGGGGTGCGTCACATTTTGTGACATTTATTGATGAACATTCAAAGAAAACACGAGTTTATACCTTGAAGACTAAAGATCAAGTGTTTAAACCGTTTCATGTGCTTGTTGAGAGAGAAATTGGTAAAAAGATTAAGTGTGTTAGGACTGATAATGAAGGTGAGTATTGTGGACCCTTTGATGAATTTTGCAAAAATCATTGCATTCAACATAAAAAAAAAATCTCATAAGTCTCCTTAATTAAATGAGATAGTTGAGGGGGTTAAATGCTTACTTTCTGAGTCACAGTTGCCACAATCGTTTTGGGGTGAAGAGCTAAATTCACCTGTTCATGTTTTGAACCTCACACCATGTATTCCATTGGGATTAGAAGTTACTTACAAAATATAGTTAGATAATGATATATCTTATGATCACCTACATGTCTTTGGCTGTAAAGCTTTTGTCCATATGTTCCAAAGATGAGAGATCAAAACTTGATGCAAAGACTATACCATGTGTGTTCCTTGGCTATGGCCAAGATGAGTTCAGTTATAGATTATACGATCCATTTTAGAAAAAGCTCATGAGAAGCCAATATGTTGTGTTTATTGAAGATCAAACAATAATAGACATTAAGAAGATAGATAAACCAAACGATTATATTGATGATCTGATTGATTTTAGTTCAGTTTCTTTGATTTAACCTTCTACACAGATAGAAGATTAGCTTCAGAATGAATAATTTTTTGATATAGATGAGAGTTCTGAGCAATTTGGCAAATGATAACATACAAAAATAGTTTTTAAAAATAGTTGTTTCTATAAATGTTTCACTCGTGAGATCTGTTGAAATTAACGTCTGTCAACAAGATACTCAACTATTGAATATTTGCTACCGAGTGATGGGCAAGAACTTGAGGGTTATGAAGAGGCCAAAGAAGATAAGCACAAAGAAAGTTGATTGATGCAATGAAAGATGAGATGGAGTCTTTACATGCAAATCACACTTTTAAGCTTGTGAAGTTGCCTAAGAAAATTTTACACTAAAAAATAAGTGGGTTTACAAGGTGAAACAAGAAGAAAATACCTTCAAGCCATGTTACAAAGCTAGATTAGTTGTCAAAGGGTTCAGTTGAAAGAAAGGTGTCGACTTTGATGAAATATTTGCTCCAATGGTGAAGATGTCTTCCATACGTGTAATTATGAATTTGGTAGCTAGTCTTGACTTAGAGGTTGAGCACATGGATGTTAAGACTGATGGAAAACAGTAGACATGTGCAGCATAATTACTGATAAATTTTACCCTAATTGCATATAAACTATTTAGAAATTAACATGCAATAACTACCTTAATTAAACGAAATTAGGGTAAATAAAATACATATCTTCAAAACTTCTCGATTCTCATAATCTCCTCTCAAGCACGAACCTGAAACCACCACTGATATTGACCCACTATTCTTCGAACTTAAAACTGGATTGTGGGACATGATAAGTGAAGGAATTGAGAGAGAATGATGGAATTTTAAGGTGAGAATTAGGTTTGAAACTTGAGAGAGAAAATTGAATTGGTATAATTTTGTAAATCAAAATTACAAAATTTTGCAAAAGTCTTAAAACCTATGAAAAATGACCTTTAAATAACCTAATTACATGCAAAATTGCATGTAATTAGTTCATCAAATCTCAACACCTAAAATTTCACTAACCATTATTGAAACTTAGTGGGATAGATGTTTACATCTCATGTAGCCACTTATCCCACCACTTAGTAGAATTATCCAACAGAATGTTGGATTTTTCATTAACTAGTCCAAGGGTAATATCCATTTGACCATTCAAGTCAAAAGTCAACATTTTGACTTTTTACCATTTTGTCTATTTTGAATAATTTTGACCTTTCGAACATGAATTCGTATTTATTTTTTCAAAATTTAAATTACATTTAAATGTAAAGCCGGTCAAAATTTTATTTTTCTAAGTAAAAAATTAATATTTTGACCTTTTTCAACTTTGACCATTTTCATCATTTTTTAGCTTCCGAATATGAATCCACATTCATATTTTTAATTTTTAGATCATATTTAAACACAAAAATCTATCTCAAACAGATAATCGATGGCTATATAACATATATTCATTAGTTTCTTTTTCTTTACCTAATTCAAACAATTCGAATTATTCCATCATATTGTTCTAAGTTTATTCCATATGAGCTAGCATGGGAACCTAATGGACTTCAAAGATACAAGATTAATTGACTAAACTATTTAGATTAAGTTGATTAATATTTGATAACTAACGAGTCATTCTACACTAGAGTTCCGTAGTTGTACTCCATTCACTATAGATATAAACATGATTAGTAAAATAATTCTTCACAGTTTGTTCATAACCTCTGCTGGGTTAAAATACCTTTTTACCGCTAAGACTACATTTTGCTCTTTAAGTCTGCTGGTGCACTATTGAACAATTAATTTAAGGTCCGACCTATAAACCGAATTCTTCTTAAGCCAATTAGAGGTTGGGGCCCTTTGTTCAAGATTTGGATTCTCCTTAAAGGGACAACCTATCTACTAATCCTAAAATATTATGTTATGTTAATTTTGCATATAATTAGTTATTCAAAGGCCATTTTTCAAAGATTTCAAGACTTTTTCAAAATTTTATAATTTTTATTTACAAAATTATAACAAATTAAATTTTCTCTCTCAAATCTCAACCTTAACTCCCACCTCAATATTCCATCTGTCTCTTTTAATTTCTTCACTCTTCGAGTCCTACAACCTGATTTACGAGAATTAGAAAGCTTCAAAGGTATGTTTTCTACTAACCCTAATTTTATTTAATTAAGGTAGCTATGACATGTTAATTTCTAAATAGTTTAAATGCAATTAAGGTAAAATTGATCTGTAATTTTGCTGCGCATATCTAATATTTTCCATCTTGAGCTAGCAGGAAAACCTAATGAACCTATAGATCAAAAGCTTTAAAAATCTGAGATTAACTTGCTAAACTCTTGTAGATCTAGCTAATCAACATTCGTTAAAGAATGCATCATTCCACTAAAGTTTTGTAGTTGCGTTTCCCTCATTACAGATATATTTGTGTCTATCTGATATAAACATGATTAGTAAGTTAATCCATCATAGATTGTTTATAACTTCGACTGGGTCAAAATATCGTTTTACCCTCGAGACTAAATCTTGCTCCTTAAGTCCCACTGATCCATTGTTGAACAATTGATTTAAGGTCCAACCTATAAACCAAATCTCTCTCAGGCCAATGAGAGGGTAGGACCCCTTGTTCAAGACTTGGATTTAGTTCTTAAGGAAATAACCTATCTAATAATCCTAAAGCGGATATGAGTGAATTCTCTCTTACACCTTATGTCCCTAGCTATCCATCCGATCTTATCTCTAAAATGGGAGGCTTATTGGGTTAGCGTTGTTAAGCTGCCCTCACCTATACATATTTAAGGATAATTTTGTGTGAGCAGAAGTTCATAGTTAGCTCAGAATTAAAATTGAGTTTCCCAGGTCATCAATAATTAAAATAGTCAGTTTTATACCATCAACGATGTTATACGTAAAAGTGACTATTTCACGGTTCTAGTCTTATTGGTAACTTGTAGAAATATAAGTTATTATAGCTTTTTAAGTAGAATAATGAAGTCTTAATGCATAGATTTAGAAGAAAATATATAGAAAATTAAGGAAATTAACCAAGTTGTGCATTGCAAATCATAAAAGTGTTATATGCCTGTTTATCGCTTTTTAGTGTCTTATTTGAGAATTTTAGACGAGATAAAGAACAACCTAACATGATAATGTTGTAGCAATGTTAGGCGAAATAAAACTACTAGCAAACAAAAGAGTGGTTGATGGGAAAACCTGCAGCCGACAGGAATACTTATAAAGTTAATAAAGGATCTCTATGGTGGCGACTCAGCTTTATAAGAATTAATTAGAGTCCATGCTGCCTACTGCCCATATCGTCATGTCCCATCACTTTTCACCTATAAATAAGAGGTTTCGTCTTCATTGGATGTGTGTGAATTTTGGCAAAAGACTATTTATAGAGAGTAAGTGCTTCATCTCCATTCCTGTCTCTGTTTTAGGTGATAGTGTGAAAAAGAGAGAGGGATTCCTCCTTCTATTCCACCTCAGTGTAAAGGCAAAAATCAGAGTCAAAGTGTATGAACACTCATACTCTATGGCTTGGCTCTTCTTCTTGGGCTTTATTTTGTACTTCTTGAACATTGATTTGTAATATTAACTTAATGGCTGAGAGAATTAAAGTTTTATTTATAACATTGATGTTTTCCTTCTATCATCCTTCCATATTTCTTCATCTATTCATTTATTGCACATTTATTTACCTATTTCCAATATGTAGGGTGTTTTAACACTAGAAGCTCTATCTAAGTGCTTTATAAGTTATGCTTAGCTAAATATGGTCATCAATACCTTATCCCTTTTGATAAAAAAGATAAAGATCGTTATCACTTGACACGTGATAACATCGCATTTTGCTAATCAACAAGGAGATTGTGGCAATACAATCTTGTCGCGAAATTTGTTCTTGCATATACCACAAAATTGTATGGTATGTGTGGAAAAAGTACCGAGAGGATGTTCGCCTTAATAAGAACAAATTGCTCATAACACAAACAAAAAGAGTTACAAATCATAAATTAACTTCAAGTATTTTGATTTTGAGAAGCGAGCAAGTATAGAAAAGCACCGAGAGGTTGCTCGCCTTAATTATAAAGTTAATAAATGTTTTGTATATCCTCCGAATGTTAAAACTCCTAATTTTACATTTCGTTAATTAGATATTCCTTCACATCTATGCCAAAAACACTAAGTTTTTGTTTCAACACATTCACCACCATATTTACCTTGCTACTCTTATTCACACCAATAGTGTAAATACTTAGGAAAATGTATATCGTGAATACTCTTATACTGTATACTCACACGGCATAAGATTTAAAACACAAGATAAATTCATTTAGGAAACTAATTTCCTATGTTAGATCCTAGAATTATCAGGAAACCTCTTTGTCTTCTTGCACTTGGGCGAGAAAGGGAAAAACTTGTACTAACATTTATTATCATTCATGTAGCAATGCATAGGCAGGTTTTGCACCTTTGAACGCATGAGTTTATTCTAGATGCCATGTTAGTCGCATTATTAGAGCTTTGCATGACATATCCAACGTAGCAACCAAGTCTTTGCACTTATGTAAACTTTTTACATAGAATGCCTCCATTTCTATGTCTCCATACGAATGATTTTGGATCACATTGTTTGTACTAACTACAAAGCGGATCATCCATAGTGTCTTTAGAATAAGGCACCTAACCTTATTTATATAGTATAGACTGTTGGGTTATATACTTGAACTTGATTCACGTTTATGTCTCTACAAAATGTTCAAGTCTAAACTAGATTGCCTCGGGACCTTAATTTATTGGATTCAAGATTATAATATTCAATTTTCACTAATAAGTTCTCAATAACCACTTTATTCAATAGAATATAATTTTAAAGTACAAACTACGAGTTTTAGGACATAACTTCCAACAGATATTGCATTTTCTCATGGAGATTTATATAAGAAATCTATATGAAATAGCTAAAGGGTTTCAAGCAGAAAGGCAAAGAGCATCAATGTGTAAACTAAAGAAAAGTTTTTATGGGTTGAAACAGGCACCAAGGCAGTGACACAAGAAGTTTGAGTTAATTATTGGGAAAACAAAAAGACTACTTTTAATCATTGTGTTTTTGTCTAGAAATTTTCTGGTCATGATTTTGTAATATTATATTGCTTTATATTAATGAAATTTTGATTGTTGTCAGGAGTATTTTGAGACTTAAAAATTTTAAAAATAGTTGAACAAATCCTTTGTTATAAAGGATTTAAGGCCAACAAAGAAAATTCTTGGAATATGAATGGTTCGAGATAGAGCATCCAAGAAGTTATACATGTCACAGAAGCAATACTTAAAGAAGGTGCTTGAGTGCTTCAACATGAGTGATCGATCAGTTCTCACTTATCTAGTTACTTCAAATTGAGTAGCAAATAGAGTCCTTCCACAAATAAAGAGAAGGAAGATATGAGTAAGATCTCATATGCTTCAGCAGTTAGGAGCTTAATGTATGCCATTGTATGTACTAGACCTAATATTGCTCACGTTGTTGGTGTTGTTAGTCATTTTATGTCCAATTCAAGAAAACAACATTGAGAGGCAGTTAAGTGCATCATGAGATATTGAGAGATACTTCCAGTTTGAAGCTCAAATTTGGGGGTGAAAAGCCAATACTTGCTGAGTACACTGATTCAAATATAGCAGGAGAGTTATATAACAAAAATTCTACTTCTCGTAACTTGATCACATTTTCTGGTTGTTGTTAGGGCTATATTTGACTTACTTTTTGTAGCTTAACTCTCCCTTTATTTCATCACTTATTCACTAAATCTCCCATTTTATAGGAAATATTGTTATAGACATCACAACAAGTCCAACAAAATAAATATCACTTAAAATGAAGCTAAAAGGAACAAGAATGAAACAAAACACACAAAGTGGCATTTTCATAACTTTTCAAAAGTCAGGTGCCAACCCCAGCGCCACAACATAGAAGCTTAATGCTAAAAAGGTAGTAGCTTCAAAATGTTAGAGCACCACGACATCCATCCCACTGCCACCATGCCCTTACAATCAACAGTCACATCATGGCGTCCAAACCAAGTGTTGACGCTCCAAACTCTGGCAGAAAAAATTTGCACGCCTTCCCATTAAATGATTTATTAGCTTATTTAAGCTTCATTTTTCTTTGTATTTAAAACCAAACACTCATATTTTCAATTTTCATAAAAAATAATCTCAAATAAATTGTAAACTCTCTCTACAATTTAATAAAATTGTCTCAAGATTGTTTCAAGAATGAATATCTTACGTGTTCAAATCTTTTAGGCTACTTTGAAAGTCATGGGTAACTAAAGGTAAACTTATTGATAAATGGTTGCAATAAAAACTTTCTTTGAGAATGTATTCCTAAATTGCTTTTTAGATTAATCTTGGGTAATTTCCTTTCTTGCTTTTATTAAAGAATGCTTTTCTTGTTGGCTTGATCACCCAATGATTCTAGGGTTAAACCTTAATTTTAGAGACGCTAAACGCAATCTTGAAGCATGATATTTGATAATTATAGAATAATTCTCAAGCATGTTCATCCAAATTGAATTGTCTCTAGTTGTCAATTTGAAATTTGCCCAAGCAATCTTTCTTTAGATAGAGGCTTTCCTTGATTTAGAAAGTCTTAACATGATTCCTTTGATCTTTAGGAAATTTTAATTGAGCATGGGAAAATTACTAAAATGAAAACATGTTCATTAAAGTTAGAATAAATTTTAATGCATGTCCTAATTCATTGTTGTAGGAAATTTAATTCTTGGACCAATTGGTTGGGGATTAATATAATTAGCAATGCATCTTTTTGTTCAATGATAAGAATTTTGCAAGAACAACCAATTCCAATATTTTACTACTTGAGAGAAATAACATTTTTGTTGTGCTAGTTTTAAATCTAAGAAATCCTCCAAAAATATTTTATTGCTTTTCCTCCTCCCTCTATATAATTCCTTGATTATTAGATCTTTTGTAATCTGTTTTTTATTTCTTGAGTTGTGTAGCCTATTCACGATATCCTTGTGGATTCAACCCCTTTCTTTCACTATTCTACTACTTGAACTGATAACAGATGACTATATCACATATACTTATGGATTTCTCTCTCTTTGCCTAATTTAAACAATTCAAACTAATCCATCATATTGTTCTAAGTTTATTTCATATGAGCTAGCAAGGAAACCTAATGGACCTATAGATCATGGGGTCGAACGATATGAGATTAACTGGCTAAATCCATTTAGACGAAGCTAATCAACATTCATTAACTAACGGGTCATGCCATTAAAGTTCCATAGTCGCACTTCCTTCACTATAGATATATTTATGTCCATATGATATAACCATGTTCAATAAGTTAATCATGCATAGGTTGTTTTTAACCTCGACTGGGTCAAAATATTATTTTACCATCGAGATTACATCTTGCTCCTCAAGTTTCAGTGATCCACTATTGAACAATTGGTTTAAGGTCCAACCTATAAATCGAAACCCTCTCGAAAAAATAAGAGAACAACCTATCTAACAATCGTAAAGCGAGTAGGAGCGAATTCTGTCTTGCACCTTATGTCCCTAACTATCTGCCCGATCTTACCCCTGAAATGGGAGTCTTATTGGGCTAACATTGTTGAGTTGTCCTCACCTATGCATATTTAAGAATAATTTCATTCAAACAGAAGTTCATAGTTAGCTTAGGTTTAAAATTAAGTACTTAGGTCTTCAATAATCAAAATAGTCAACGATGGTATTACATAAAAATGACTAATTCATGGTTCCAGTCTTATGTAAAATCTTTACATAGGATGCTCCCACTTCCATATTTCCATATGAACGATTCGGGATCACATTGTTTGTATTAACTACAAAGTGGGCCACAACCATAGTGTCCCTAGGATAAGGCGTCAAACCTTATTCATATACTATAAACCATTTAAGTTATATACTTGAACTGGATCCACGTTTATGTCTCTACATAAAATTCAAGTCTACACTAGATAGCCTCAGGACCTTAGTTTATTATATTTTAGATTATAATATTTAATTTTCACTAATAAGTCCTCAATAGCCACTTTGTTGAGTAGAATATAATTTTAAACTACAAACTACGAGTTTTAGGACATAAATTTCAACAATTTTATGATCATAGAGACTAGATAGGGATGAAGGCCTCATTAGATGCCTAATTACCCATCTCAAAATATTGATGATTAAATAGAGTTCATTTTGGATGTTGTGTCAAAAATTGAAATAAGTAATAAATTTTAGCATAGATTTATAGTCAAGTTTCAGCAAATACAGTTTATGCTTCTAGCTATACAGTCGCACCACTTTGGCAATGAAATAACATGGACAAAAAAAACTTCTCATATTCAGTCTAGTTTTCAAGTTTTTTAGGGGCCTAAGTATTTAGTTAAATATCTTTATAGTTAGCTAAATATTAGATCATTTCATGTAATTTCTAAATCCTATGGTGTACCTTATCTCCAAGGTTACATGCAATCCTATCTCTAGGCTTTAAGACCCATATTCTTTTGTGAAATAGGTTTATATCTTAACCTTCTTAGAATTGAGTATAAGTTTGAGAGGAAAAAAAAAAGATAATCTTCTATTTCCATGAAGACTTTTGTACTATTGCGTGTGTGAAGAGGAAAAGTTATGGATTGCATGAATATGATAATATGTGTTGGCAATATGCATTTATGGTGGTTATGCGAGACAAGCTTTACTAATCCAGAGTCATTGATAACTTGTAGAAATACAGGTTATTATAGCCTTTTGGGTAGAGTAATGAAGCCTTAATGCATACATTTGGAAGACAACATGTAGGAAAGTAAACAAATTGGTTAAGTTGCGCAGTGCGAATCACAAAAGAGTTTTATACCTATTTATCGCATTTTTTTTATCTAATTATAGGATTTTAGTAAAAAAGAAGAGTAGTCTGGCGATAAAACGTTAAGTGAAGAAGATGCACACGATCAACTAGGTGACCAACATAACAATGCTCGGTGATCTGAAGCATTAGTGGACAAAAAAGTGGTTGGCGCAAATATCAGACCCACTGAAAAGGACACCTGCGACGCAAATACAACTTTATCAAGATTAAATAAGGCTCATGTTGTTCTATCATATCACACCTCACCTATAAATAGAGGCATCTTCTTCATTATCGATGTGCAAATTTTGGCAAAAATATGGAGAGCAAGCTTATTCTTCCATTCCTTTCTTTGTTTTAAGTGAAAGTCTAAAATAGAGAGAGATCCTTAACCATTCCCCCTTAATGTAAAAAGGCAAAAATAAGAGGCAATGAGTATGAGAATTCATACTCCATGACTTGCCTCATTCTCTTGTAACTCATTTTGTAATTTATTATCATTAATTTGTAGTATTGACTTCATGGTTGAGAGGCCTAAAGCTTTATTTATGATATTGATGCATTCCTTTTACTATCCTCCTATATTTCTTTTCCTATTCATTCACAATACATTTAATTTATTGTTTGCATAATGTAGGATGTTTTTAATATTAGAGAGTCCAGTTGAATGCATCATAAGTCTTGTTTAGTTAAGTATGGCCACCAATGCTTTGTCTTATTTGAGAGAAAAGACAAAGTGTTGACTATCATCACTTGACGCCTAATGACTTGCATTTTGCTAATCGTGTGGAGAGGAGATTTTTGCAATACAATCTTGTGGCTGAATTTGTCATTTCCATACATTACAGAAATGCACTATGTATGGCAAAATGTCACGACTTGCCCAAAGCATTCTATGCAATGGAATGGTGATGTGACTGCCTAGATATTCTACGCGATATTCTTCACGAAGTAACGCGACGACTGTCTAGTAAGCGAAATAAAAGACAAATACAAGAAAACTTAACGCAAAATGTGAACCTTTATAAAATTCAAGGATTTTATTGATAATTCAAAAATAGGTACATCCAATACTTTTACAACGTTCATCCTAAAACTAGTAAACATGACTCATCAAAACTTGGACTCCCATCGCCTAGCTACTACATGCTATACGGGTAGACAGTGGGCATTATCGAGACGATGCGATTAGAGAGGCATGGTAGACGATCAAGACTACAAGTTCCACGTTGAAGGTCCTTTGCTATCTAAGGGAAGGTGGAAAATAAAACAAAACATTGGAAAGGTTAGATGAAAAAACCTAGTGAGTGGGATCTTTTATCAATCGCTCCAATCAAAATAAATTTGCTTTATCACAACGTGATCATCTGCCCAACAAACGTTATAGCAATTAAGTAAATCAACTATTACAGCATAAAAGATAATTATTTTGCCATATACTTTTCGCATACAAAGTGCTTATTTTGTAGATTCATTCTGCCTATCAATGACGTCTTTGTACCCTTTCCCTGGCTTAAGCGTTTACTACACTCTTTTGTCAAATTACAGCCAGGTGGAAAATCTTGATGCACTAGCATATACTGTCATGTTTCTTATACCCAATGCGTCTTTTGATGCTAGATCACACAACAAACAAAGGGCATCCCATACCAGATCACACAATAAGTATGAAGCATTCCATTCAAGATCACGTAGTATGAATAGGGCATTCTATCACACATGGTACAAGGACATTTTATCTTAGTTATTTTTAACATTTCATAAGTCTCTTCCAATTAAAATCAACATGATAAATAACATATGTCACAAGCTTCAATCATGACTATCATACGAGGTTCATAAAAATGATTTTCAAAACATTTACTTCCTTAGAAGTTCACACACTGTACTTCTTAAGTAGTTTATTGTCTCATTCGAGTCTTCAAGTCATTCATATGTCACACAAACCCATTGAGGATTTGAAAGTATGAAGAAATTCATGACATTGTAGGCTCATTGAAAGTATGTTATAAAGATTTAAATACATTTTAGAAGTCAAGAGTCTCTCTATTACTTCTTAGAATCCTTGACGGAAATGAGTTCGTTATGTGTCGTGAAATTCTTGGGTACACCCTCAGTTCATTTTAACTTCAAGGTAAAAGCAACTTCAAAATGATCTGAATTTTTCTTTTTATAGACATCTCCGGTAAATCTTCTTATATCGAAATGATTACCTTGTAGTTAGCGAGAAGTGACCTAATCTTAGAACGTCACATGTCTCTGTCATCCCCTTGTCTTGAAGCCAAATTGTCTATTGTTGAAAACGGTAGACATGCGTAGCGGATTAAAGATTGGATTTTACTCTAATTACAAGTAAACACTTTAGTGATTAACATGCATTACAACTCATAAATGAAACAAAATAGGGTTAATAGAAAAACTCACCTTTGATGGTTTTCTATTATTGTAATCTTCTCACGTGCTCTTCACAATCTCCTCACGAAATTAAAGCCGGGACTACTACTAGTGTTGACCCACTATTCTCTAAACTTAGAACCAAGTTGTGGGACTCGAACGGTGGAGAAAATAGAGAGAGAGATAAATTTCGGAGGAATAACTTGTGGAGAGAAAAAGAGTTTTGGTTTTAATTTTGCAATTCCAAATCACAAAATCAAAAATTACCAAAAGTCTCATTTTACATTTGCAATGCACTTCTTTTATAAGCAAACTACATGAAAAAATTGCATGTAGTGAGCTTTCATTCTCCACACTTGACATATCACCAAGTAGGTGTCTCACTTGCATGAAGTCATTTGTTATTTACATGAAATGTTATTCCAAGGGTAATAGGATAATTTGACATTTAAAATGTCAAAAGTTAACATTTTGACTTTTTATCATTTTATCAATGTTGACTAATTTTAACTTTTTGAGTATGAATCCACATTCATTTTTTCAAAATTCAAATCATATTTGAATATAAAGTTGGTTAAAGTTTGAATTTTTAAAGTCAAAAGTCAACATTTTGACTTTTTACATCTTTGACATTTTTTCATCAATTTCGAGCTTCCAAATATGAATTCATATTCATATTTAAATCATATTTAAACACGAAGCTCTATCTAACGGCTATATCAAATATATTTATCGATTTCTCTCTTTTTACTTAATTCGAACAATTCAAATTATTTCATCATAATGTTCTAAGTTGTTTCCTTATGAGCTAGTGGGGAAACCTAATGGACCTATAGATCATGGACTCCAATGATTCTAGATTTTGGCTAAACTCTTTTACATTGAGTTAATCAATTCAAATTTTGGCTAAACATGAAGCTCTATCTAACGACTATATCAAATATAATGGGTCATTCCACTAAAGTTCCATAGTTGCACTCCACTCACTATAGATATATTTGTGTCCATGTGATATAACCATGATAAGTAAGTTAATCCTTCACAAGTTATTCATAATCTCGGCTGGGTCAAAGTACCATTTTATCTCTGAGATTATATCTTTCTCCTTAAGTCTCACTGATCCACTATTGAACATTTGATTTAAGATCTAACCTTTAAACCGAATCCCTCTCGGGCCAATGAGAGGGTGGGACCTAGAACTTTATATAAATATTTACAAGTATGCAGTAGGAGAATCAAGATGTTTCTGTTGTGGTTTTATTCTCTTCGTAGATCGCATGAGAGATGGGGCACAAGATTTGGTTACCATGCCTTTCATTCATTTTTTAATAATTTCGTTAATTTGTCATTAAAGTTCTAGATCTACGACTTGGTTACGAGAGGAGAAATGGTTATATGATAAAAGGTGTTAACTTTGTCTCCAGGCTAGGATCATGCAATAAAAGGTACAGACCCTACTTATGCATTGCTACTTCTAATAATTAGTCTGTGTTGAGTACAAGTTTTTCTCTCACTTGTCCAAGTGTAAGTGAAGTGAGAAGTTTCTTGGGTAATTCAGGATCGAACACAAGAAATTTCTTATCAATCTTAGTTAGAATACCTACTTTCAATTTCAAGCGATATAAATATGCACAACATAACTATAAATGTATGCTACTTCTATTATTTACACTAAGGGGTTTTATAGAAAGTGGAATGGAGTGGAAGGATTATGGATTTCTAACTAACTTTCATTAAAGAAAGGTGGAGGAATGCCTACACGTTGTAGGCGATTTAAGGAATGCGAGATACCTTGATGTGATATAGTTTATTTAACAGTAATTTAATTAAGACAAGCAACTTATCGGTGCCTAAACACCACCCTTGTTGGCTTTCGATACACAAATGATGAAAATGCTCTACATGATATATACTTAGGTTGCTTTACTTATAAGCATCACATTTCCTCTCTATTATGGCAAGAAATCTTTTGATGCTTAAACACCACACTTGTTTTCCTTTCGGGACACAAATGATGGAGGCAAAACACCAGAATGAAGTTTGTTTCCAAACTCCTTTCTGCGAGTGTTTAGCTGTCTTTGTTACTTATTCTCTTAAGTAGCTGGCGACCAGTGCTTGATTCCTTCTCCGGAAGAGAATCAAACATTGGGATTATGCTCAAACTAACATGATGAGTCTTACAAATAAAGAACTCTTATCAAGTACATAACATAAGAACTTAAAATACTTATAACACTTTAACAAGCTTATGAATAGTAAAGAGATGAGAGAATGACAATGATAATAAATATGCATTGTATTGAATAATGTAGGCCTTTTTGCCATGGAAATAACTTTGGAAAGCGGTAGACATGCGCAACAAAATTAGGATCTAGATGACCTTCATTGAATCTAAACAATTTAGAAATTAACATGCTACAAATATCCTAGTTAAATGATATTAGGGTTAAAGAAAAACATACCTTTGTTCCTTCCATATTCATCGATATCTCCTTACAAATATGAACCTGAGACTACCACTAATATTGACCCGCTATCCCCAAGACTTAGAACATGGTGATAGGACCCGATAAGTGAAGGAATAAAGGAGATAGATATGAAAATTGGAGGAAAAACCAATCTTTAGTATATGAGAGAGAGGTGAAATCTTTTTATGAAATAAAATTGAGTAATTTAAAAACTTATCAAGTCATTTGAAAATGATTTTTCAAGACATTTTATATAAAAAAAAAAATAGCATGGAAAATGCAAGTAAAAACTTCAAATTTGATTAACACCTCAAATTACACTCATTCTTAGTGACCTAAGCGTTTACATCTGATGTAAACACTTGTCACACTAAGTGTTAGTGAGATTATCCAATAAAATGTTAAATTTTTTCACTAACTCTAGACAAAAGGCAATATGGTCCTTTGACAATTCTAGCAAAGTCAAACTTTGACTTGTTCAACATAAAAGTCATCATTTTGACTTTTTACCATTTTTTCTATCTCGACTAATTCTGACCTTTTAAGCATGAATCCGTATTCATTTTTCTGAAATTCAAATCACATTTAAATATAAAATCGGTCAAAGTTTAACTTTTCAAAGTCAACATTTTGACTTTTTTACAACTTGGACCATTTACATCAATTTCGAGCTTCTGAATATGAATCTGCATTCATATTTTTTATATTTAAATCATATTTAAAATAATTTTCTATCTTATATTGATAACGGATGACTATATCACATATATTCATAAGTTTTTCTCTTTTTACCTAATTTGAATAATTCTAATTATTCCAACCATAATGTTCTAAGTTAATTTCATATAAGCTAGTAGGAGAATCTAATGAACCTATAGATCATGTACTAATGATTCGAGATTAACTGGCTAAACCCTTTTAGATCGAGCTAATCAACATTCATTAACTAATGGATCATTCCACTAAAGTCTCGTAGTTGCACTCCGTTCACTATAGATATATTTGTGTCCATCTGATATAATCATGATCAATAATTTAATCTTTCAAAAGTTGTTCGTAACCAAAAAATATTGTTTTACCCCCGAGATTACATCTTGCTCCTTGAGTCCAACTTATCCATTAGTGAACAATTAATTTAAGATTCAACTTATAAACCAAATCTCTCTCGGGACAATAAGAGAGTGGGGACGCTTGTTCAAGACCTGGATTCAATTCTTAAGGGAACAACCTATACCTAACCATCCACCCAGTCTTACCTCAGAAATAGGAGGCTTATTAGACAAGCAATGTTGAGCTGCCCTCACCTATGTAGATCTAAGGATAATTTTGTGTGAACAGAAGTTTATAGTTAGCTCAAAATTAAGATTAAGTTACCTAGGTCATCAACAATCGAAATAGTCAGTTTTATACAGTTAACAATGTTATTACTTAAAAGTGACTATTTTATGGTTTCAATCTTATGTAAATTCTTTACATAGGATGCTTCCGCTTCCATGTCTCTACATGAATGATTCATGATCATATCATTTGTACTAACTACAAAGGGGGTCAAATTCATAGTGTCTCCAGAATAAGGCACTCCTTATTCATATACTATAACCATTTAGGCTGTATGTTCGAACTTTATTCACATTTATATCTCTACATAAAGTTCAAGTCTACAATAGATAGCCTTGAAACCTTAGTTTAATTATTGGATTCAAGATTATAGTATATAATTTTTACTAATAAGTCCTCAATTTTCATTCATAAGTATTCAATAATAATTTTATTGAATAAAATATAATTTTAAACTACAAACTATGAGTTTTAGAATATAAATACCAACAATAACAATGTTCAAACAATACGTTAAAAAGATATGAAAATATAAAGTAAAGAATGTTGTCGAGCCACAAAATGCATTGGTGTGCATTCCTTGGCTCTGTTACAAATTAGGGGAATGGTTTGTGAGCTTATCTCTCTAATATCTCTCTAAGCTCTCATCCAAAAGTTGATCACACAAGAGGTGAAGGTAAGGGAACTTGTACAGTATGTAGGAAGGGTTCTAAGTTATGTACATTTCCCTTTCACCAATCTACTTTTACATGGTGGAGTTGAAGATATTTATAGACATATTTGGGTTGTAAATACCCATACCCTGTTGCACAACTTGTCCTTATCCTCTGCATTTGTCAGTGAAGAAAGCACCTATATTAAGACACACTAACTCCAACTACCACATTTTTCTTTTAGCAAATTAGCACGCGTTATAAATTTATTATTAGAATACCTCATGATTTGGATCGCTAGGCAACTTTTTGTCACTAGGTCCTCGAACACGTTCTTTTGTGATTCGTTTTGTTTCTTCTTTTTATCATCTTGCTTTTAAAAATACTTGAAAGTATAGTTAACCAAACATGGTGACTTATGTAAGTTGCAATCTCTCAACTCTATAAATTTGGAATAAAAGCTGCGTGTTTTGGTCCTTAATCTCGCATTCTAACTCCATTGTTTTACATAAAAGGCCATAATGACTTGTATTTCTACAAGTTATTAGTTTTTTCAATCCTGCATAACTCTAAATCTGATTTATGTGTTTAAATACTAATTAAGACAAACAACCTTTCGGTGCCACATGCCACAAATGCTCTATTTCTAAATGCAAATGATGTACATAATGTGATAGATTTGTTTTTATTTGTAAGTTGATTTCTATCTTCGTTTGACTTGGACTTTATGCCAATAGTTAACTACTAGTACCCTACATTAGACATGCTATAAATACTCTAACTCATATGCATGTTACTAAATTTTCACTCAACTCAAGTCCTCACTGAACTTATTCTTATTCTCACTTAAATCATACTCTGTTAGTTTTGTCTAATTGACTCAACCTTAACCTTTTACTTTACTAATCTCTCTTAGAGCTAACCATTATGTATCATTCTCATAGAGCTAATTGCTTTGATGCCAAGTTGTCATGCTCCCTTCTGTACTATCTACTAGCTTAGCTTGAGAGATGATGTAAAGTCAGCCGACATCATCATCCTCTAATGACACATGCTAACCCTGCTAAACTTATGAACCTGATAAACATGTTATTCTTAGCAATGAATACTTAAAATGAAATACAACACAACAGACAAATAAGTCATGAAAACTTATAGTGTAGTCCATCTAATACATGTTGTAATGTAAACTTGACGAGGACATTCATATACCAAAATGTGGAAACATACAACGCCATATTTACTGCTATACCTAGCTTAATATTTATAACTCAGATAAAATAAACTATACAAATATCCTATGCATTTCCACTCATGTATTGAAAATCAATCTAAAAACTTTTGGTAGACAGTGGCACTGTATCAGGCACCGAGAACTCAAGCTCTACCTGAAAAGTTAGAAAACATTTGAAAAGGTGAGCTGTAAAGCCTGGTGAGTGACTAAATTTAAAACCGTTAACCTAAAATCAGAACACATGATAAGCCTTTAAATATATGTAAATTTGTTAAGCAAAGCGTTAGATATAAACGTGTAATGACATTCACTTTCTCAAACTCTCAGCATGTATATCTCTAAAGTTTAGCAAAACATTTCATGTACATTAAACATTTTAATTAACCAACATGACAAAGCTACGTTGTGTAGGACAAGCCCAGTACAACAGATGCTTACTAGCTCTTGCTCAACATTCCTATCGTCTTTGTCGTTGTAGAGCCTATCCAGCACTCACGACAGCATCGTTGTCACGAAGTACACTCAACGTCAACAATGATATAACCTATATGCACACAGTATCATACAACCTTGGGCTCAATATCTTAGTCATGTAGTCAATAGAAATTTTATAAAATCACATGAAAACATGCCTACTTATCTTTATCTTGCATAAACATCAAGCTTTCTTAACTTGATCGTGAAAACAAGATTTCTTTAATCAATAATTGCTAAAACATGCTTTGCTTCAAACAATATCGTCTCAAATGTTTTTTAGAAACTATATTTGCGTGCTTACATATAAATTTCATTAAGAAATCTAAGCTCTCATACTTGAAACTAATAATTAAAATCATGTATTGTTCATAAATTCGAATTCAAGCATGTAAAACATTTAATAAGAAATAATAGTCGTATAAATCATTTTCAAAACATGTTTGGCCACTAACAATCTTGAGCTAATTTCCTAGTCGATATACTCGACCTATTTTCTCATGGCCTGACAAGCAAACCAAAATCAAGAATTAGAACCTTGAATATTCTTGTGTTTCAATGTAAGCTTAAAATGACATACTTTTTATGGCATACTTATGATATCGCACTAAAGATGTCGCTCATGAATTTCATTCTTAAGAAATAAAATCACATTCCATTTTTTTTTTAATTTTTCAAATTCTACCCTAACTTGAAACCCTCATAACTTCCTCAATAACTGTTGGAATTTATGTCGCAAAACTCGTAGTTTGTAGTTTAAATTTTATTCTACTCAATAAAGTGGTTATTAAGGACTTATAAGTGAAAATAATAATACTATAATCTTGAATCCAATAAACTAAGGTTCTGAGGCTATCTAGTGTAGACTTGAACTTTATGTAGAGACATAAACATGGATCAAGTTCGAGTATATAGTCCAAATAGTCTATAGAGTATGAATAAGGTTAGGCTATAATGCCCCAAAATGTAAGATAATTTTTTAGATAAATCTTAGTTTTGTTTAATTTGTTGTGAGTTATTTGATTTCATTCAATGGAAATTATTTGATTTTTTGGAAGTTAGGATTAATTAAGTAGTGAATGAATATTTAATTAATTGTTGAATTTGGGATTTTGGTGTTGCGAAAGATTTGATTGAAGGTTGAATGATTTTGGTAGTTTAATTATATATAGATGTGCATAATTAATTTAGGGAAGTGGAAAAAGATAATTATATTAAGGATAATATAACTATTAAGGATATTGTTATTGATTTTGGAAAGATAAAAAGAAAATTTGATAGGGAGTTTAATAAGGAGAGAGAAGAATGATTTGTTGTTTTGAAAAAGTAAAAGGAAAAAGGAAAATGAAATTAATTAAATAAAGAATATATAATAATAATAATAATAATAATAATATATTAGAATTTCTCGATTAATGTGTACTTCATCTTCTTTAATCTTATTCTTTATGTCACCTTAGTCGTCGCCTGTGATTTCTTCATCTTCACCATTGACCGTTCGGCCATTCCAGGACTCATTGATTGCTTCGTCATTAGCCACACTTAAACCAAGACGTCTAGTGCAACTAAAGCCCGTCAAACTTCCAACCCACCGCTCTGAGTCTGTCGATCTCAATCGCATAAACTCCACGTCAAAGCGGGCGTATCTCAACCGACTCCATCTTCGACAACGAACAGTAGGTGAAGTGGTCATTCCCTCAACCTCCGTCGAAGCCAATCATGAGGCAGTCTACACCTGAGCCGCTTTCTGCCCAACCAGTCTTCTGGCTTCCATCCCCTTACCCAAGCTGTCTTCGAGTCATTTCTTTTCTAATTCGAGTCGAGGAGTCTACCTTGCCATGCTGTATGTGAGTTGCCCTCTTTAAGCCGAGTCACCTTCAGTTTTAGCACCTTCATGCAACCTATTTGAGCCATTTGTGGTGAGTTTTGTTAGATTTTTAGTATAACCATCAAATGTTAATTTTTGGACTCTAAGTAATTTAAATTTTTGGAATTAAATTGTAGCAAGTTGGACTTTTTCTCTTGAAGGTTCAATTGGATAATTTAATTAAAAGATTTGAGTTGCGATATTTTTCCAACCAGGGTTGAATTGGAATTCAACCTCAACTTTGAGTAAGCTGACTTTAGATGATTTTAGGATCAGTAAACAACTGTTAAATTGTTGAATTTAGCTATTATTTTTCTCTTGCTATCTAGGATTGATTCTTTGGAGAATTTAGATATTTGAATTCTGACTGTCAGCTAAGATGTTAGCCAATCTCAAGATAAAATACTCTACTACTAGACCTTCAAAAATAAAATCAAGAGCTTGCATGTATTTTACAATATGCATTGAGGTAGTTAAGATGCATAATGTGACTGATATGGACCACTAATATGTTATGACTGACATGTACTATGATCCATGAAATATTAATCACATGATAGGGATGTTATGATTGATATTCATGCTGAATTATGATGTTTACGATAAGTTACACGTTATGGATGGGAGTTCTGTTAACTTTGTCTATTAGGATCATACCCATATAGGCGTCCCTCAGGATCGCCACATTTTTATGACTAATGTGAGTTCGACGGGACCACTAGCCTATCATGTTATGTTTCTTTTTATGACTGATGTGAGTTAGACGATAGCACTAGCCTGTCATGTTATGTTTCCTTTTATGACTGATGTGAGTTCAACGATACCACTAGCTTGTCATGTTATGTTTTCTTTTACGATTGATGTAAGTTCAACGTGACCACTAGCCTATCATGTTATATTTTATGAGTGGTTTGACGAGGTCATTTATAGTCGAATTCTTTGCAGTGTTTCTTTGAGTTTATTGAGAGCTCAGATGTGTCCCTACGGGATCAATGGATAGCATGTGTTCTGGAACACGATAGTTTTGGGGTACTTTCTTATAGAACACTAATGGAAAGTTAAGAGACACCTATTGAGACTAGTAGTGGGTCCCTTACTGAGTATATGTTTACACTCCTCCTTTTCTATGTTTAATATTTCAGGCAAAGGTAGAGGTAGGAGGAAAGTTGACGAGTGACAGGAAGGATTCGTGACATGCCATATGGAGACTCAGTCATGCTTCTACTTTTGATTATTTGTTTTCAATGTTTTGATCTTAAACAATTTTATTTATTTATTTTTATTATCTTTAAAATTTGTAAAATCAGTTGCATAATGTTTTTATGGTGTTTTTAATAAAAATTTAGTCTTCCTCTTTTTAAGAAATCGTCAAAATCATTATTTATTTTTAAGATAATGACCTCAGCTTAGTATAAAGGGTTGGGTCGTTACATGGACACCTTGTTCTGGGAACATTATGGATGTATCACACTTTGTAGCTAGTAAAAATCATGTAATCCTGAATCGTTCATGTAGAGACATGAAAGTAGGGACATCCTATATAAAATTTTTACATAAGACTGAAACCATGAAATAGTCACTTTTATAAGTTATAACATCGTTGATTGTATAAAAATGACTATTTCATTTATTGATGACTTAGGTAACTTAATCTTAATCCTGAGCTAACTATGAACTTCTGTTCACACAAAATTATCCTTAGATCTACTAGGTGAAGTCAGTTCAAGGCGCTGGCCCATGCAAGCCCCCATTTTAGGGCTTAGATCGAGTGAATGGCTAGAGACATAGGGTGTAAGATAGAATTCATTCCTGCTTGTTTTAAGGTTAGCAGATAGGTTGTTCTCTTAAGGATTGAATCCAAGTCTTGAACAAGGGGCCTCATCCTCTCATTGGCCCAAGAGGGATTCAGTTTATAGGTTGAACCTTAAACTGATTGTTCAATAGTTGATCATGGAACTTAAGGAGAAAGATGTAATCTCGAGGGAAAAATAGTATTTTGACCTAGCCAAGGTTATGAACAACTTGTGAAGGATTAACTTACTGGTCATGGTTATATCAGATGGATAGAAATATATCTATAGTGAGGAAAGTGCAACTACGAGACTTTAGTGGAATGATTCGTTAATTCATGAATGTTGATTAACTCGGACTAAAAGGATTTAACCAGTTAATCTCGGATCATTAGAGCTCATGATCTATAGGTCCATTAGGTTTCCCTACTAGCTCATATGGGATTAACTTGGAACAATATGTTGAAATAATTTGAATTAGGTAAAGAAAGAGAAATCGATGAATATATTTGATATAGTCATTGATTATAAGTTTTAGATAGATATTTACATGTTTGTACATATATTACATGTTTGTACCTTTCCAATCCATCATTTCTTGACTTCTCACTTGTCAATGTATTATTAGTAGTTGGGTTTTTGATAAGTTCTTGATAAGAAGTTTAACCTATAATTCTTGTCGCGTTAGTTTAACCTATAGCAAGTGTATATTGCCAACTACCCAAGAGGGCAAGTAGCAAGGATAAGGCTAACTCGTTCAAAGAGGAGTTTGGACAAACTCCACCTTGCGAGATAACTTTCATCATTTATGTCTCAAAAGGTGAACAAGTATGAACATTAGGCGCCAAGAGGTTGTTGTTCTTAATTGTGAAGTTCCATAAGTATTATAAGTAAACTCTTTTAATATATCTTGCCTAATCAAGCACATTCATTTGCATCTCGAAAGGTAAGTAAGTGTGGCATCTAAAGATTTCGAGAGAAGCTTGCCTTAATCATGAGTTGGTTAAGACAAGTTATATCGCATTAGGCTATCGCATTACTTAATCGCCTAATTAATAATGCGTAAACCTTCCTTCACCCTTTTCTTGCATACAAGTTAGTCCACATGTCCATCTTACATCCATTTATTTTCCTTTACAGATTCTCTAGGCGTACATAAGTAGTTTTAATTCTGGTTCTGATTATTTTATACTTTATTTAATTCATTCTTTTATACCACCTAATTGATGAGTAGATTCTAGAAATAAGTTTTTATAGCAATTTTCTGTGTTCAATTTTGGATCACCCAGATAAACCTATTTCTTTGCTTATACTTAGACAAGCAGTAGGAAAATTTGTACTCAATAAAAACTTAGTAGTTACGAGATAAAGAGGTATATAGTGAGTACTTCGCATACAATGATCATGAACAATGACTTATCACATAAAATTAATTGTTCACTTAGTTAACTCCTTAATTTCTAAGTTAACTTATGTGTCACCCCAAGTCCAAGCTTTTGGTGTCGTTGGTTAACAAAACACGATAGACCACAACCACAACTCAACGCATAGTAAAAGTTTGGAATGTGCGAGATGTGTGCGAGATATATGCGAGATAATACATACATACTTAAAAGGATTTCTAAACATGCGTAAAAGCACTTTAAAGAGCTTAAGAGAGGTAGAAATTGGAATTTGATATGCATAGTAAAAGTTTGAAATGTGAGAGATGGGTGCAAGATAATAAATATGTACCTAAAAGGCTTCCTAAATATGCATAAAATCACTCCAAGGGGGTGTTTGGCCCATGGGTTTGGAATTAGGGGGTTTCGCATTTAAAGCCAAACCCAGGTTGTCCCTTTGGAATAAAATTCTTGGGATTAAGATTCCAAACCCATGGGTTTGGAACATGTTTTTATTACTATTATTATTATTGAATGTCATATATTTTAGAAAATTTTTCACTTCAACATCTTATCAATAATCGTTGGCAACAAGTGTTAGCCAACTTCATGATCAACCATGATGACCAAACATGACCGATTGATGGTCATAACAATTGACATTTTAACCGTCGACTCTGGATCTTAATCGTCAACTCTGAATCATCTTGACCGTTGATTATCAATCATCTTGATCATCGATGACCAGTCATCTTGATTGCTTATAACCTACAACTTTAGACGTTACTGTCGTAGGCCAAACATCTTGATTGACGACAACTAATTGTTATCATTGACTATCGATCTCATGCTTATTAACAAGCAATCGTAGTGGTGGTCAATGATCAATAGCCATAACCTTTGACAATTGATTGCCATGATGGTTGACGACCAACCAATCATCTTAAAATTGGCAACTGTTGATCGTTTTGACCATTGATCAAAGATCGTCTTCACCAAGCTTCTTATACTCTTTCCCATGGGATTGAATAGTAAACACTATTTAACCCAATGGATTACATTTTTTCTAATTCAATCTAGAAAATTCATTCGACCAACTCTAACCACCACCTTAGTGATCATTGTCGGTCGACCACTAGGTGCTATTTCTGACAAACTCGATCGACGAACTTCCGACCACCACTTTTTTTGCAGCTGTTGCAAACCTGGAAAATTAATAAAAATAATTTTTTGAAACTTTTTTTTCCTAAGTCATTCCATATACGCCTTTGATTTAATAACAATAATATTTTTTAAAATACACATTTTTTCATTCTTTTATTTTCTTTTCTTCTGGAGTTTTTTTATATCAATTATTATTAGATTATTTTTTTTATAATCTTTTCTCTATTCTTTATTTAAAATTAATCTTTCATTCATTTTAGGAGATTTCGTTTATTTTGTTATATTTTTCCAAAGTGAAATTGATGACCTATCTATTATGATCTCCAGTATAAATCAAATATTAATATATTGACAATATAGTGGAAATTGTAATTATATATCACATATATACCATGGTTTATTTTTAGTTTAATAATCTTTTTCATTTTTTTCATTAGTCAATTTAACTAGAAGACTTAAGACTTATTTGGATTGACTTCAGAAAAAGTGTTTAAAAAAAAACTCATTTTTATTTAGACCTCTTTTGACAAAAGTGGTTTAAAATACATTGCATGTGTGTCATAGAAAGACAACCATAATTGTGGCTAAATGTAACTCTACTTTACTTATGCTTTTGTATCACCCTTTTGGTTATGCTTATTTTGAAAATATTAGACCATTTTTAATGTTGCTTAACTAGAACTTTCATAAAGTTCATTCGATTACATAATTTATTATATTTTGTGAATAGTTTGTAATATTCCTACTTAGATCATTCGTGTTGATGCAACTGTAATCAAAATTAATGTTATCTAATACTAAAATTTCTCATTTTTATATTATTGTCATTAAAATTAATAGAGTCAAGAAATTGAACTAGAGGTACAAAATACAAAAAAAAAATCAATTCAAAATAAATTTAGAATGTACAATTAATAAAAAAAACTAAACAAATTAACTAAATCCATGAATTCAAAATCGACACCCTTAAACACAAGCATCAAAAATTCCAGATTTTCAAATCTTGCACCCCAAACATAAGCATTTGTAATACCCACGCATCAGAATCCCCTCATATAAGGCCACAAACATTTAATTTTCAGGTATTTCATTTCGAACCTGCACGTCAAATGCTCTCCTCCAAAAAAAAAGATTTAAGAGAGGTAAAAATTTGATTTTAGAACGTACAGGTGTGCGATATATGCGAGATATGTGTGAGATGTGTGCGAGATAATACATATGTACTTAAAAAGCTTCCTAACCATGCGTAAAAGTACTCCAAAGGACTTATGAGGAAGAAATTGGATTTTGGAATGCATAGTAAAAGTTTGAAATGCGCGAGATGTGTGCGAGATAAATGCGAGCGATATGTGCAAGATATGTATGAGATATGTTCAAGATAATACATGCGTACCTAAAAGACTTCCTAAACATGCATAGAAGTACTCTAAAAGACTTAAGAGAGAGAAATTTGATTTTGGAATGCATAGTGAAAGTTTGGAATGCGTGAAATGTTTGCCTTAAAAAGTTTCTAACATAATTATTGAAAATTGGGGTCATCGAGATGTCTGAAGATGCTTGCGATATTTTTGTGAAATTAGGAAAATAACTAAAACATAAAACAAAAATTCACTATATTTTTTCCATGCTCTACTATATGATGAACAAAATGTTTAAACATAGATCATCCTTAAATAATTATGAAATTTTGATATGAAGAATGAATGAAAATTTAATCTATCATTGTTGTTACACACCGATATCACTTATTCTAGGAAAAGTAATTTGTTTAATGAATGAAAATTTAATCTATCATTGTTGTACATCGAAAGACTTACATGAATCATGATCAAACGTCATACTAGAAGATATATATATGAAAGAAGCAAATTCCAAAATTTCCTTTGAGCGATAACACACAAAGAGCCCACAACTTATACAAATCATTCATGTGGTATTGCCATTCTTGTTTCTCTTCATCCTTGAAAAATAATTATACGCAACACGTGAGTTAGGTCAACAGTTTTCCATATTTTTCCAACATAACTTGATATAAACCATAAATATTTATTTTATTGTATTTAAACAAACGCACAAGAGAACAAAAAAAAAACAAATAAACCCACATCGACTCTATTCTTAGAGTATTGATATCATCAAGAAGATGCTTACGAGAAATTTTACTCTTTTCAAATTATCAATCTCATGCTTATTCTTCTTGCTTAAAGTAGGCCAACTTCACAAGGTTATCTTTTCACATGCAGTATGCACGTAAATTTCCTAACTCAAGCTTAGTTTAACCAGTAAAATAGAGAGTCTACTATAGATTTCAATTATGCATGCATCCTTTAGATAGAATGATATTTTTCATTAGATTAATTTCCACGTAACCTTCATGAAAAACCTCAATTTGTTAATATAGTTAGAAATTTCATTGGACTATGTTATTTCATAAATATTAGTCTTAGACCATCTAAAAAACAAATATTTTATCAATTCAAAAGTGAAATCATGTACATAACTTAGAATTTTGACCCTCAACCATCTCCAATGCAATTTTAGTCCTAGCTATCCAACACAAAATTAAAATAGTCAAATGCATATACACATAGAGAGAGATTAAAGTTACCTTTTCAATAAAAAGTTTCCCTACCTCGTTGATCTTAACCTTGTAGGATATTTTTTCTTGTCCAACACAAATGTTTGTTCGTCTTTCTTCTACAATTGAGTATCTTATAGTATTCAAATTTAGTATGGTTAAATACCATGCAATAATTCTTATTTCTTGGAATAATAGCCATGCATTCTTCATCATTAATTCACACAAACTCTCACTAGAACAAATCTGGGCTTTAGTGTTAGGTGAAAAAAATGAACAATCTGTCTTTAATGTCATTTTTGAAAAGGCAGATTGTTAATGTCAGTTTAAAAACGACATTAATCATAAAGGTTTAATGTTTTTTTTTAAACCGACGTCAATGATCCATCCATTTTTAATTTTTTCTTTCATTTTTTTATTTTGTAAAAATCGACATTAATGATTTTTCCATTTTTAGTATTTTTTTAATTTGTAAAAACTAACATTATGACCCTCCTCATTTTTAATTTCTTTTTTTAAAACTTTTTTAAGTCGTAAAAACTAATTTTTCATCTCTTTCTTCCTTTACTCTTTCCTATCAATTTTTCTTTTCTTCTCTCTAAGACGATATAAAATTTCCTTCTCTTCTCATTCTGTGACCTAGATTGCAAACAGTCATCAATCTTTCCCAATCGTCGTTGTGCCAGGAACTAATCCTTCAAGTCAGTCATCATTGTGCTTCGGCTACAAGAAACCCCTCTTGCCCACTCGTCTTCGAATCCACCGTTGTGCTCAATCGTCTTTGAATCCACCATCGTGTCCAGTCGTCGTCGTTCTTCCACCGCAAGAATCCCTCGTGTCCAGTCATCTTCGAATCCACCACCGTTGCCACCATCGCATGCCCAACCGATTGGTTTGGATAATTTTTTCAACTTTGGTCTACTTTTTAGTTTCGGTAATTTTTTAAAAGTAAAAGTGTTGTGTTATTTCTTGTATTATTGTTTCAAAACATTGATGAACTTGAAACAAAATTAAATTTCTTGTTATGGTTTTTATTTTCAGTTTTTCCACAAAAGATAGTATTGCTTTTATGAATGTATTTCAGCATTATCTAGAAACTTATACTAAATACATTCCAAATTAAATATATATATATAGAGACTACAATTATAATTGTTATCCTCAATTTAATATAGGATTGACTTTTGAGACATTTTATGACCTTCCATCCGAGGTAGGAGGTTTTTAATTCTCATTAGTCATCCCACAACTATCATACTAAAAAAAAAAAAAGTGAAGATTAGATTTATATTAAGTATGTTGTTAGGTTGTGTAAACATGCGAATTATAACAATTTTGCTTTTAAAATATTTTAAAAGAAAAAAGAATAGGTTATAACTCTAAGACCTTTTTCCATTGATTTGATATGTCAATGCAACAAAATTTGTGAGGCTATGATTGTATTCTTTTATATATTTGGGTATGTTGATTGTACTCTTGTTTCACTTCCTTCATTTGAAATTATATATCAAAATGATGGTTAGAAGTTTGTGTTTGGTCTTTGTGGATGGTTTTAATTTGATATTTGCTTGTTACTTGATTGATACAATTGCGAGTTTTGTAGCTATTTGAGTGTATATAGAACTTGTTGGTTTTAATTAGAGATTTTATGTATTATTGAAGATTATAGTTAAGTTCACAAGTTTAAGATTACTTAATTATGTTGTTTTTTTTTTGTGTGTGTGTAGATTAAGTTGCATCTTATATAGTATGGATAAGTCGTTGATGAAAAAGAATAGAATGCCAACTAATTATGCTTTTGGGGTTGAGAAGTTTATTAAAAATGGGTTGCAACATTCAAAGATGTCGAACGCCATGACTTGTCCTTGTTTAAACTGCGTAAATGCAAAGACTTTAGATGTGAATACAATTAGAGATCACTTATTTTTTAACGTCATCGATCAGAGTTATCAAGTATGGATTTTTTATGGTGAATCACTACCAATTAAGAGAAACAATGAAAATGTCTTTAGTAGTGAAAAGGAAGAAATTGATGAGAATGATATTGATGACACAATTGGAATGTTTGAGGCTGCACACAATTATTTTGATGACAAGTCAAAAAATTTTGAGAAACTCCTTGATGATGTCAAGAAACCATTATATCTTAATTGTAAAAATTTTACCAAAATATCTACATTGATTAAGTTATATAATTTGAAAGCTAAATCTGAATGGAGTGATAAGAGTTTCACTGAGTTGTTAGAATTAATTTGTGACATCTTACCTACTCCTAATGAAATCCTTACTTCTACCTATGAAGCAGAAAAGATTTTGTATACTCTTGGAATGAAGTACGAGAAGATTCATGCATGCAGAAATGATTGTTGTTTGTTTAGGAAAGAATTTTTTGATGCAAATGTATGCCCCTCTTATGGTATGTCAAGATTGAAGGTTCCTAAAAATTTGAAGGAGGTTAAGAATGTTCCAGTGAAAGTCATATGGTATTTCTCTCCAATTCCAAGATTTGAAAGAATGTTTCGAAGCAAAGAAACATCAAGATTATTGACATGGCATGCCATAAAAAGAAAAGTGAATGGTTGATTAAAACATCGAAAAGATGCATTATCGTGAAAAAAAAAATAGACAACTTGTGGTCAGAGTTTAGGTTAGAATCTAGAAATCTGCGTCTTGCTCTTTTCACAGATGGGGTCAATTCGCATGGAGATCTTAGCAGTAGATATAGTTGTTGGTCAGTGATGTTAGTGACATACAACCTACCTCCATGGTTGTGTATGAAAAGAAAATTTTTTATGCCGACTGCACTGATATCTGGTTCCAAACAACTGGGAAATGAAATACATAATTATTTAGCTCCGTTAGTTGATGATTTGAAAAACTTTTGCATGATTGGGTGGAATGTTACGATGCATATCAAGATCAATGTTGGAGGCTCAAAGCTATTTTATTATGGATCATTAATGATTTTCCTACATATGGCACTTATGTGGTTGTACGATCAAAGGATATCATGCATGTCCAATATGTGAGGAGAATACTTCGTCCGTTTATTTGCCAAAAGGAAGAAAGATGACATATATTGGGCATCGTAAGTTTCTACTATACCATCATCCATATAGGAAATAGAAAAAAGTTTTCAATGGTGCACAAGAATTAGGATCTGCTCCAGAACCATTGGGTAGGAAAGAAATTCTTTTACAAACAAGTAAGTACGAATGTTCATTTGGTAAGAAAACTATGAAGGAAAAGAATAGTGAAGTGAGTTCTTCAGGTATTTACTAGAAGAAGAAGTCTATTTTTTTAAATTAGAATATTAGAAGTACCTTCATGTTCGACATTGTTTAGATGTGATGCACATCGAAAAAAATGTGTGTGCAAATCTAATTGGCACATTGCTTGATATTCCCAATAAAACAAAAGATGAAATTAAGAGTTTATTAGATTTGATGGAATTGAACATTAGATCAAAGTTAGCCCCTCAAGTAGGGGAGAAAAAGATTTTTTTACCTCTGACATGTTATACATTATCTCGAGAGGAGAATATGAGTTTATGTAAGAAACTATCTAAACTTAAAGTACCTGAAGGCTATTCATCAAATATTCAAAGTTTAGTGTCACTCACAGATTTGAAACTTTACGGACTTAAGTCGCATGACCATCACATTCTTATGCAACAATTGCTACTTGTGGCACTTCATGGCATTTTACAGAAACTTGTAAGACTTGTAATTGTTCCACTATGCTTCTTCTTTAATGTTATATGTAAGAAGACAGTTGATTCATCACAATTAAAGGGAATGCAAGAAGATGTTATTGTCACTCTATGCCTATTAG
>JBBPDI010000022.1:6092897-6106227 GCA_037974545.1 Cucumis variabilis
GGATTAACCTACTGGTCATGGTTTTATCAAATGGACACAAATATATCTATAGTGAGGGAAGTGCAACTATGGGACTTATATAAATAGAGACATTCTCATTCATTTTGAAGATCCAGGGGTTGAAGAAAGAGTTGAAGCTCTGAAGTATTGAAGCTCTGAAGAATTGACGCTTTAAACTTCTAAAAGCTCTCAAGACATTTAAGGTCTTATCAACCCTGAGATCATCTTCTAAAAGATTGAAGACTTGAAAGATTAAAGTTTCTTTGAATTCTAGAAGATCAAAGCTCATATTGACTTGTAACCACAAATTCCTAAAGATCAAAGACTAAGAAGTTTTAAGTTATAACTTGTATTCGAGAGAAAACATCAAATGAGTAAATATTAGAGATTGTATTCACTATATCAATCAATATACAAAGTTCAATTCTACGAATTACATTTCTCCAAAGATCTCGTGTGAACACACAAAATCAGAATAGTAACAAAAAAATGTGAATTGTAGCAAACAATTAAATAATTAATTAAAAATGAAAATAAAACCATCAAACATATCTACCATTTGAATTGCAAATATTTGTTTTGAAATAAATAAATATTTGGAATAAGGTAAACAAAATATCAAATTACCCTAAAATATATATTTAAATGCAATATAATAATAATATAAAAAGAAAATTAAAAATTTTAAAAATAAAGAAAAAATTAAACCCGATGAAAATACAAAATTTGTTTTAAAAAATGTGGAATCCTCATCTGGGTTTTATTTAGGAGAACTTGTAAAAATAGCAAAAAAAATTTATGATAATAGTGACTACATTTTTAAATTGGAAAAGTAGTAAATTTAAAAATCAATAACCCTATGATATCACTAATTTTGCCATATTCGCAATATGTAAAAAATAGGTGTCATGAACTGTTTTTTCTAAATATTTTTGTCTATCTCATATACATTTTCTTTTATTTATGAAAGACAATAAAACTAAACAAAAGAAGATGAGGATTAGATGAAAAAGATAGAAACTAAAGCTTGTTTATTTACACATATATGCAATGAAAAAAAAACACAAAATATTGTTTAAAGTCACCTCAACACACCATAAGGTATAAGGCATAAATATCTTATAAAAAACGAAATTAATTCTTCAAATACAAAAGTGTCATTCAAATTCTAAAAAAGGTTATGTAATTTTCTCAATAATTTGATAGAAATGACATGTGAGCCTTTGGTCCATTAGCAAAGTTGAGTTGCATTGTCCCACATTGATAGTTTTAGAAGAAGCGAGTGGCTATGGATACCCAAGTAATGAACTAAAATTTAATCTTGATGGGCTCGGGTAAGAGGCCCAAGTCTTGTAGAATGTAGATTCTATTTCAGGTATTGACAAACTCCAAGCCCATCCTGAAGTTTTTCAAAGAGGCTTATTAAAAATGGGTGTGAGCTTCGAACATGCTTTAGAGATATTGCTTTTGATTCCAGCAATTCATGAATGAAATGGTGTCTGATGTCAGTATGCTTGGTACTACTGGGTTGAATAGGATTTTTGGAGATGTTGATAGCACTTAGATTGTCATAATACAGTAGCATGGTGTCTTGTGGAATGCCATATTCCAACAACATTTGCTTCATTCACAGAAGTTGGGTGCAACTACTTTCGATGGCAATATATTCAGCCTCTGCAGTAGATAGGAAAATGCAATTTTGCTTTTTGTTGAACCAAGCAATAAGGTTATTGCCTAGGAAGAAGCATCCGTTAGAGGTGCTTTTACGATCTCTGACACATCCTACCCAATCTACATCACTACAACCAACTAGTACTGATGAGGTGTCAAACGTGTACTATAGCCCCAAATCAGTAGTGCTTGATATATATTTTAAGATCCATTTTTCACAGTGTAGATGGAAGACACATGGATCAACTTGATATCTAGCATAGACACCAACTGCATATGCAATATCAAGATGACTCGCTATGAGGTACAAAAGGCTTCCATTGATGCTTCGATATAGACTCTCATCAACTTTTTCACCGAGATTATCTGTGGAGACTTTGAGGTGACTGGCAGCTGGAGTTTGTTTAGACTTTGCATTTGACTGATCAAATTTCTTGATTAGGTTACAGACGTATTTCTCTTGAGATATGAAGATTTCTGTGTCACATTGAGAGATTTGAAATCCAAAAAAGAACGGTAGTCTCCAACTATACTCATTTCAAATTAGAATTTCATTAATTAAACAAAGTCGGTGATCAGTGAATCAGGATGCCCACAAAAGATGGTGTCATCCACATAGACTTGAACAACTAAGAAGGAGGAGCCATGCTTTCGAACCAACATAGTTTTATTAGAGCCCCCTCTTGGGAAGTCTTCAATGACAAGGTATTCTGACAATCTGGCATACCAGACATGAGGAGCTTGTTTCAAACTGTATAGCGCCTTGTGAAGCTTGTAAACATATTCAAGATGAACAGGATCAGTGAAACCTTTGGGTTTGAGATACATAGACTTCTTCAGAGATGAAACCTTTGAGGAAAGCACTCTTGACATCTATTTGAAACAGTTTGATCTTTCAGATACATGCCAACCCTAGAAGAATTCAGATGGCTTCAAGATAGGCAACATGAGCAAAGGTTTCTCCAAAATTGATACCTTTAAGATGGGCATATCCTTGCGCTACAAGGCGAGCTTTGTTTATGATTACATTACCCTTCTCATCAGATTTGTTCTTGAATATCCAATTTATGTCAATGATATTTGCGTCAGATGGTTTGGGCACAAGTTCTCAAACTTTGTTTCAATTGAATTGAAGTTCTTCTTGCGTTGCCATGACCCATTGATTATTCTGAAGAGCTTCAGAAATATATTTTGGTTCAATGGAGGACAAAAAGCAACTTTCCTTCTTTCTAGTAGTGATTCCACTACTGATATCACCAATTATGTTTGAGCATGGGTGATTCTTTTGAACATAAGTAGAAGGAAGGTTATAAATGGATATAGTTCTGAGACGATCTTTGATGCAACTTCAGATTTTGATACTGTGGTGAGGAACTTTCACTTATCGATGATTTTTTCATACATCCATCGTCAGAAGGTATTGATGGATGACTTTCATGATTTGTGCTTTTGGTGCTAGCAGCAGTGATATTAGAATCAACAGGGGCAGTATGCTCTATTGATGGTAGATCTGAGTCCGAGATCATTTGGATTATTTTATGTAAGATCTTCAGAATCATGGATAATCACATTTAAGGATTCAATAATCGTTCTGGTTTGTTTGTTGAAGACTTTGTAAGCTATATTGTTTGGAGAATATCCCAAGAAAATACCTTTGTCCAACTTGGAGTCCCATTTTTTATGATATTCTCTGTTATTTAGAATGTGACATGTGCTTCAAAAAATGTAGAAGTATTTAACATTAGGTTTGCGACCTTTCCACAGTTGGTAGTTGGTGACGAATGTTCCAGGACGCAACGCAATTCTATTATGAATGTGACATGCAGTATTAAGAGCTTTAACCTAGAAATATAAGAGGAGTGTTTTATCATGTAGCATGACTCGAGCCATCTCTTGAAGAGTTCTGTTTTTTCTTTCAACCACTCCGTTTTGTTGAGGAGTCAAGGTAGCAGCAAATTCATGAAATATTTATTTAGAACGACAGAACTAGGAGAAAATAGAGTTTTCAAATTCTCTACCATGATCGCTCATGATTCTTCTTATATATTTCTCCTTTTCTCGTTGAATTTGAAGACACAAAGATAGAAAGACTTTGAATGTGTCTAAACTTTCTTTGATGAATTTTATCCTTGTATATCTGGAGAAGTCATCAACAACCACATACACATATATTTTCTTTCCAAGACTTTCTACTTGCATAAAACCCATGAGGTCCAGATGAAGAAGATCTAGTATTTGATTAGTATGACTGTGATTACCAGATTTATGTGAGGCTTTTTTCTATTTTCCTGTAGGGCATTCTGAACATAAAGTTTCAGATGATTGCTTTAAGAGTGGTACTCCTTGAACTGTATCAGCTCTTAGTGTGTTGCAAATAGATGAAGCACTTATCTGACTGAGTCATTTATGCTAGAGCATAGTTTCGTTAGACTTTGACAGGTTGCATATAAGGCTCTTGCTATTACTTTTCCAATGGTAGCAATTTTTGGATAACCGAGTACTAGTCCTCATGATATCCTTATTTAAGTTCTGAACTAAACATTTTTCTTTAGAAAAGCTGACGGAGTAACCTAGATCACACAGTTGGCTAATACGAATGAAATTTGCTGAAAGACCTTCAACAAGTCTCACATATTTGAGAGCCGAAGCTCTTGAATAATTTATATTTCCTTTCTCCAGAACATTTTCTTTAGGACCATCTCCAAACGTGACTTGTTCTATTTTGCTTGATTCTAGAATCGTGAAAAGAAGGGAGTTGCCTATCATGTGTCTAGAACATCCACTGTCGAAGTACCAGTCTTCATAGTTTGGTGAATGAATAGTGGTAAATGCCACATTGCATACATTCTGAGTGGGTATTTCTTTTCTTTTCCAGGTAGTTTTAGGTGAAAAAGCTATTTTCTTACTAGGCTTATTTGATGAGAATAGTGACAGATCCATTTATTGGAATGTACCTGTTTACTAGTCTCTGCTTTGAATATTTCTTTAGTGCAATAATCAGTTTCAGTAGACTTAACTTCAAAGCCACTGACAAAAATAGTAGAACTTGGTTTTGATGATGAGCTTTCTTCACAAAAGCCAATGCCTTGTTTATCCTTTTTTATGATATGTTTATTTAAGATATCATTAAGGGTGTTTGTTCTTGAAGTGAGTAGACGAACCGAATTTAAAAGAGAGTCATGGTTGTTTTGTGCTTCTTTCAAGTCTTTCTTTAGTGATGTAATTATTTTCATTAGACGTAGCTTGTCTTCATTGAGAGCAATGATTCGTTCAAGCATAGATTTTAAAAAATTTTTATTGTCTTCCCACATGCTCATGATCTCACCAGATAAGGAAGTGATCTCAGACTCCATGGGATTAGATAGCTTTGATTTCTCAGCTACTTCTTCAGATAGAGAACACATCAAAACTTTTCCAAATTCTTCACAATTACTGTCTTCTTCGTTCTTTTTAGATAGGTAGCATATTAGAGTGATAATGTTCGAAACCATCACATTCATAGCTTTTTAAGAACCTGTCAATCTTGAATTGATTATCATTAGTACGATCACCTTCTCTTCTTCTTGATGCAACAGTTGAACTAGATGATGTGAGATTTTGATTATGTTGTGAATTTTGATCATTATTTTTCTGAGGTCTAAATCTTCCAATTTTTTTTATTGAATTTGTTTTTGAATTTAAAGAAACGTTTTGCCAGTAATGCAACGATCTCAGCTAAGTTTTTATCAGTTACACTCATTCGGGATGACTTAGCTATGTCATCACTTACACTTTGGAAAGCTATATTGTTTTTCCTTTTTGAAGTAACTTCTTCAAACGTTAGTTCATAGGTCAGAAGAAAACCAAATAGTTCATCTAATCGCATTGTCATAATATCATTTGCTTCCTCTATGGCAGTGACCTTCATATTTAAATTGAGATGGAAGTGATCTCAGAACCTTCCTTACAAGCTTTGTGTCAGACAGCTTTTCACTGAGAGCAAAGGACTTGTTTGCGAGTTCCTAAACACGAGCATTGAATTCGGCAATAGTTTCTTCTTCATTCATTTTAAGGGCTTCAAATTTTGAAGTCAAAATCTGAAGTCGTGAGATTTTCACTTTTGAGGTTCCCTCATAAGCAACTTCCAGTATATTTCAAGCTTATTTGGTAGACACACGTGTTGATAAGTTTGAAGACGCTTTGATTAACTCCATTATACAAAGCATTCAGTGCACAAGAGTTTCCTAGATATTCTTCATCCTCTTCCTTTGACCAAATAAGTTCAGGTTTGAGAGATACTTTTCCGATATCATCTTTCACAGTTGGGGTTTCCCATCATGAGATTACAGATTTCCAGCATTTACTATCAACTGATTTTAGAAAGGAGATCATTCTCACTTTCCAATAAGCATAGTTGATACCATCAAGAACATGAGGCCTTGAAGTAGAGGTTCCTTCACGAGGAGTATCCATTTAAGATAGAGAACTTGGCTCTGATACCAATTGAAATAATTAACCAAGGAATAAACTAAGTTAAAGGATTTTAGTATCAATAGTTAAGCGATTGAAGTAAGAACAAGAGGAACATAAAGTAGAAACAGTCAGAACACGCAACTTTATTAACCCAATTCGATCACTCAACATCTACATTTGGGGGATCCTTGACCTATGATCAGATACTTTATTACTTTGATAACTTTTAATCATAAACAACTTTTATTATTCTAGTACAGAGATTTTCGTCAACTTAAACACTCAGTACTAGCAAGTGATACAAACTTAAATATCACTATATGTCAAAGTTAGATTCTTCCAAACAAAATCTTCAATCCTAATCAAATTACAATTTTATCAACTGTGAAGGTTAATCAAAGGAGTCTCCCCCTGAACTAATGACCTCCGACTGATTGAATCTTAACACTTAAGAAATTGTCCAGTTACGAGGGTTTTTCTTCTTCTTTAAAGACAACGTGCAACTTAGAACATTATCAACAGATAACTTACAGGTTGCAGAGGTTACACAAGTTGCTTAATCGGAATAACTATGATCAGGCCATCACAACAACTTTTCTTGAAACAACAAAAACCGAGAATGTAAATATTAGATTTCTGCTTTTCTCAATTGTGCACCCAAACATAGTGAGCGAACTAGGATTAAATAGCAAAACAAATAACAACAACATTTTACACAAAAGGAAGGAAAGTAAAAAAGAAAAGAAATAATGTTTGGAACAAAATATTATCTTGAATAAAATTTTGCAAGAGAACAAAAACTTTCCAAACAAAGACTTTATTCCAAAACTCCCTTTTTGCCCTAACTGAAACGTCTGGAAGAATGAGCAGAAATGCACGCGCACAAAATCAACACTAAGAAATGTGATTTATGGGATGCACCTAATTATTTAATTTGATTTTCTTTCCAGAATACTATATTCCTTAAATAAATTTAAACAAAAGCATTACAAAACCTCTCTCCTCCTTCTTTGATCATTCCTTTAACTTTATATATGAACATAGAACTATAAAGAAAATATAACAAAAATGTTACAACTTAATTATCTCAAAAGCTCGTGGAACGAACACTTAAATATCGAACTAATGAAACCAGGATATTGGATGGAATAACTTCATATAGCTCTCTTTACTAAGACAATGACTAATTGTCTATGAACCGTTAACTTTCTTTTAACACGGTTTATCATTGTTTAGAAAGCTTCATACAAAGAATAACTACCTTTTAGTTTTTCAAATTAAAATCATATTTAAGATTCCTTTTCACCAACTACAAATAGAAAAAAATAAAAAAGAATAAAGAAAGTTATTAGCCAATAAACGTGAATTGCTTAGCTTAAAAAAAAAGGTTCCAATAACAAAGGTGGTGAGAAGTTGTCAACAATGATGGAGACTTTGGTGGAGAATTTTGTTGAAGCCCTGACTGAATACGACTCCATATTCTGCGGTTCTCAACTTTTCACTTCCAAATATTCAATTTGGATTTGCTATTCTCACAGTATTATAATAATTTTCAAGTTTCTTACCTAACAATTTCAATCCCAATTGATAATCAGTTACACATCATCTTGCACAGATTCTTTATTTGCTAAATTTCAAAAACAAAAATTAATTTCTAGTTATGTTTGGTAATCATTTCGTTTTTTGTTTTGTTTGTTTTCTAAAATTAAGGCTTCTTTTCCTCTCCATTTCTATGCATCTTTTTTAAGTATAGTGGCTGAATTTTTTGTCAAATTATTTAAAAACCAAAAACAAGCTTTTAAAAGTTTTTTTAAAATTTACCTTAACTTTCTAAACTATTGGTAGAAAGTATACAACAAAATAAGAGAGTTGGAGGTGAAAATAACGTCTATAAACTCAATTTTAAAAAACAAAGGATAAAAAAGTAATTACCAAGAATGATTTAAGGTTTCAAAATTTTGCTTGGTTTTTTAAAACACGCCTACCATATAATGTAGTTGGCAAGAAATGAAAATTCATAGATGATTGTTGTTGCTGGGGTGTTCATAGTTGACTCAAAAATTCGATTTTCTAAAAAATGTTTAATAAAACAAATAAAATTTTTAAAAATTAAATAACTACTAAATATGACTTTCATTTTCATTTTCTATATTTGAAATTGATTCTTATGTTCTCTCACAGATATCCCTCTCGATGCAACATATTTATTAACATATATATTGATGCAATGAATAGCTTTGTTGACAAAAAAACGTCTTCTAAGATCGGAGAAACTCTTGACCACATGTATTATTTAACAGTGAATAAGTACATACATTAATTTATTAGTATGAACAAACGTATTATTCAAGCCACACATGTTGAAGATATGTAAGATTAGAGGAAATGTTAGATGAAAAAAGAACACCAAAGATCGAAACAAACACTTAAGAAGAGTATAAAATAGGATATTTTGAAAGTACATAAACGAGAAGAAATATGGTAATAAAAAATAGAGCAAATGAAAGAGGTGGGAAGTTAAGAAATGATATGATACATATATACCAGATGATTTATTTAGAAAGATGAAAAGAAATGATTAGAAGAAGAGTGTAGTGTGAGGATTGAAAGAGTGGACTTCCAAACAAAAAGGGGAGAATGTACATTATAAAAAGAAAATGGTGTGAAGAGGTAGGGAGAGGACCAGCCATTGTGTGGAGTGGCGCCCATATTCAGGCAGCGGGAGACAGCTCCATGACCGCCATGGCCCCGCCTCTTTTCGGTACAAATGGGGGAGGCCGGAGGGGGCTTTCCCATGCGACTTTTGACTTTATTTTTTTATTTTTAATTTATTTAATTTAGGTTAATTTTTGTAGATATAATAAAACACCAAAATATTTACACTCGTGTAATAAAATTAAAAGACCTATGAAGTCGACCATTTTTTTAAAACTATTCGAGGTTTGTTCTTGCCGCTTTTGAATTTCGCGAGACTCCAATTTCTTTCTCTTCTTTCTTTTCTTCTTCTTTTACAATTTTTCTTTTATATTTTTTTGAAATCGTGATCTTTATTTTCAATTCATCATCAATCTTGTATTATTTTTTTTTCAAAGTGTTATTTCGTTCAAGATCGTGTAAAAAATAAAGAGATCTTAGTACACGGATCTTAAACGAAAATTGTTGGGAAATTGATACACGATTGTTTAGATTTGGGTATACAATCGTGTATCAAATATAAAAAATCTTAAACAAAAACCGTTGGGATACTGCTACATGATTGTTTACAGATTTGGGTATAAGATCATATACCAAATCTACAAGATCGTGTATACCAAATATAAAAGAATCTACAAGATTGTGTACTAAATATAAAATATTTATATTTGATACACGATCTTAAACCAAGATCGTTTAGATTTGGTATGCGATCGTGTATCATTTTCTAAGCGATTGTGTATCATTTCCTACACGATCGCGATACACGATCGCGTATCATGATTGTTTAGAAGAAAAATCACATGCGCGTGTAGCCAATTAATCGCGTGTTGATTGTGACATTTTTTGTATTTTCTATTGTGGGTCTGTAGGCTTTTTCCGTTTTCGAAATTATTCTGTACAATATAAATATTTTGTTGGTTTCTTATATTTTTGAAAGACATCTTTAATTTATTAATATTATTATTTATTTGAAAAAGTGAATCTTAAATAAGTTTTAAAAACTACTTTTTCATTCCCCAAGTTTGAATCGATATATACTTAATCTATACTTTCAGATACCGCTTGGTAACCATTTGGTTTTTTTTTTTTGTTTTATTTTTTAAAATTATGCTTGTACACACTACTTTTTTGAATTTCTTCATTTGTTATCTACTTTTTATTGATGATTTAAAAAACCAAGCAAGAATTTGAAAACTAAAAATTAGCTTTTAAAACCTTTGCTTTTCAATTTTTGTTTTTGAAATTTAACTCATAATTCATACAATTATTTTGTAAGAATAGCGAGAAAATATACTTGATTTTCAAAAAAAAAAAAAAACCCGAAATGGTTGCTAAAGGAGGCCTTATTTTTCAAGTTTTTAAGATAGCTTTGAAAAGAACATGTGATATTTTTTAAAGGAATAGTAAAAAATGACAAAACTGACGAAATATTTACAAAATATAGCAAAATTTCAGACTTTAGCAATTATAGATATTGGTAGACATATATAAGTTTATATTAGTGACTTTTAGTAACATTGATAGACAATGATATAAGTTTTTAAATGTCTATCGATATCTATCATTATATTGATAGAATTTTTTTTTATATTTTGTAAATATTTTAGTTTATTTTGCTATATTTGAAAATTCTACTGTTCTTTATGGTTGTAAAGTAAAAAAAATGATCACTTGAATATAAAATTATTTTTAAACTTTGTTTTTTTTAATTGAAAATGTCATATAATTTATAAGATTAATAAAAAATTACTTAACAAATCTTTTATAAATCTAATATGAAAAATTGGAAAACTAAAAAATTACATTTTTAAAATTATTTATATTATTTTTAAATGATATGACATATATTATTTTTCAAAATGGACAGTATCATACAATTATAAAAATATTTAGAGGTTGACATCACATTATACAATTGTAGAAATAATTAGAGGTTTGTTGTCTCTAACAAATTGATATTTGAGTCATCCTATCAACTAGGGATGTTCGTGGTTCGGTTTTGTTCGGTTTGAAGCTAAAACCACACCGAACCGCAAAATGAAAAAAAAATCTAATTTGAAACTGAACCGAACTGCTCATCTGTGTCAAATCGAATGAAAACCAAACCACATATGCATAAATAAAACCGAATCAAAACCGAACTGCTTATACATGAATATTATATTTGAAATTCTTTATGAACATTGTACAACAAAAAAAATCTGTAAAGTTTCAAACATGGATTAAATTAATTACGACAAATTTACAAACATAGAAATTTTAAAATTACAGACATAGATGTTTCAAATATTGAAATTTGAAAGTCCATCAAAACATAGAAGTTTCAAAGTCTACCTAACATAAATAAAAATCCTACAATCATATAAACTTCGTCAAAACAACTTGTCCTTCACGTTTTGATCATGTCACATTGTTCTCCTTCTCATTCCTCTCCTTGATTTTTGCCTCTATACCCGCTTTGAAGTCTAAAAAAAAATCTTATTATTAAAATAGTAACGACATAATCAATTTATTTGAATTTTGAAGTTACAGATTAATTAAAAAAATGCTCTATAGATACGAACCTTCTTCAACCATTGCAATGTCCTCCAAATATTTTTTAAGATCAACAGATTCAATATTAATTGCTTTTGAACATAGCCAGTTTTGTGCACATACGACTACCTCAACTGTGGTTGGAGCTAATGTAGAAGGAAACGGATCAATCAAAGTTCTCTTGCCACTAGTACTAAATGCATACTCAGAAGCTACTGTGGATAACAGAATTGCTAAAATATCTCTTGCGATTTGACTAAGAACCTCATATCTTGAAGAATTTCCTTTCCACCACTCTAAGATATTAAAATTCTCCTCACGTGCAATACGATGCTCCAATAAGTAAATATCCTAAAATTTTGTATCCACACTTAGTACATCCTCTTCATCCATATCTTTAAAATGGATATGAAAAACGTTTGAAGCAGAAGAAGAAGTTCTAGATGTACTGGAAGTAGTTCTAGATGTAGTGGAAAAGCTACTACTATTACTAGTACTACAATCTTAAAACACTTGAAGTTGAGAATATTCACTAAACAATCTTCTCAAAATAGATTCCACCTTATTTTCCATTTTTTTTGCTGTATCCATGTCAAATAATTGAGTCAAAGAATACATGAGAGATTTCATCTTGTAACGTGGATCCAAAACAAAAGCAACATACAAAAAGAATTTTGTTTTCACGGTCTTCCCCCAATACTTATCATACTTCTCTTGCATTTTCAAAGTCATGCATGCCATAACTTATTATCAGAACAACCTACACTTACATATTTTTTTATGCAATTCTGAACAATATTAATCTCATGGAAAACAGAGTTGAAAATAACATAAAAAGACCCTGAAAGCCTAATAGTTACTTCATAGAAAATAGACAAAAATTTAGTAAATATTTTTACAATTTTCCAATCTCTAGAAGCTGGTTTACACTCGTCATTCATGTAGAATGTATCATAGTCTTCTAACCTCTCAAATGCCTTTTCAAACTTTTCGGCTGCATCAAGTATGTTGAATTCCATCAGGTTTGAATATCAATGCACAACATACTCTTGCATGACATGTTCTCCTCCTCGATGCACTTCTTAAATTTAGCAAGTCTAGCAGAAGAAGATCTAACAAACCTAACGACATTTCGAATTCAAATCAATGTATTATTTACATCTTTTAGACCATCACACACAATTAAATTCAATATATGTGCATAACTCCTAATGTGCATGAAATTCCCATCCAACACAAATGCATGTTTGAAATGTTTCTTTAAATAAGCAATAGTTGTATCATTTGATGAAGGATTATCAACAGTTACGATCAAAACCCTATCAATACTCCAATATTTCAAACATTTTTCCGCCTCTTTTCCTATTGTTTCCCCTTTATGATTTTTAATCTGAGAGAAAATAATTATTCTCTTATGAAGCTTCCAAATTCTATCAACAAAGTGTGCAGTCAAAACCATATAATTAACATTTTGCATTGATGTCCAAGTATCAGTCGTAAGTGAAACTTTATATCCTTCATTCACAAAAATATCTCTCAATTGTTCTGTCAAGTTAGCATATATTCCTAAAATATCTCTAGTAATTTTAGTTCGAGAAGGAATAACAAATCTTGGTTCTACTAACATCAAAGTCCCTTACACAAACCTCCTAAATCCCTCATTCTCCACAAATCTAAAGTACAACTCGTCAATTACGATCATCTCAGCAATTAGTCTTCGAGTATTCTCAATGGTAAATATCTTATAATTAAATTTTTACCATCATTGTCTAAGTCTTTATTTTGAAATGCTAATTTTGTTTGAGTCAGATCTACTTTATTGTTTTTCAATTGAAAATGATTCTTTTTACAGTAATGTTTAAGATGCGTTCTCATAGTTGAATTTTCGTTCCTTCTTAGATGACATGCATACACCGCATCACAATAATTACATTTAGCATGTGGATCATCATCACTATATTCAGAGCATTTAGTA
>JBBPDI010000022.1:6106327-6116789 GCA_037974545.1 Cucumis variabilis
AGTTCGAGAAGGAATAACAAATCTTGGTTCTACTAACATCAAAGTCCCTTCCACAAACCTCCTAAATCCCTCATTCTTCACAAATCTAAAGTACAACTTGCCAATTATGATAATCTCAACAATTAATCTTTGAGTATTCTCAATGGTAAATATCTTATAATTAACTTTTTTACCATCATTGTCTAGGTCTTTATTTTGAAATGCTAACTTTGTTTGAGCCAGATCTACTTTATTGTCTTTCAATTGAAAAAGATTTTTTTTACAGTAATTTTCAAGATGCATTCTCATAGTTGAATTTCCGTTCCTTCTTGGATGGCATGCATACACCACATCACGATAATTACATTTAGCATGTGGATCATCATCACTATATTCAGAGCATTTAGTAAAATGATCTCATATCATAGACGTATTTTTCCTCTTCTTTCGAGATGGTTGGAGTTCTGGTGATGGCAGGATAACCTCAACGAATCTTTGTTACCATCGTTATTGCCATTAGTCAAACTTATCGACATTCTATCTAGCGCCTATAATAAGGGTAAAAAGAGGTCTTTAATTAGCATGAAAGAAAATAGACACATTGAATTAGTAAAATACAAATACATTTTACTTAAGCAAGTAGCTAGTCAGTATAATTAACAGTTTTTAATGGTTCTGTAAATTGCTAGCAATAGTTTTTAAATGTCCACAACAAAAATTCCACACATAGAGAGAAAAGAACAAGAGATTGCATCATTTGCAAGTTGCAAACTAGTAACTAATAACAACTTGCATTACTTGCAATTGGTATAAACATGGTGGCTGGTGAGTTCAAAAAATTTGATTCAACTTAATGATTCTCTAGACAAATATTTAACCACCAAGAGGAGCCTCCAACATGTCCACAGTTTTCAATATAATAGGAGTTTTAGCATCAAAGAGAAACCCCAAATGTAAAATTCAAGAAAGGTGAAAAATGTGAGAGGCATTGATCAGGGACGGATTGAAATTGCTGACATTCACTTTTCAATCTCTTGTAGATTATTTTTTTCAGTTAGTTCATGCATTCTATATTAGTTTTAGGATTTATTTTATCACAGTGTTATCAATTAATTCGTATAGGACAAGGAGAAAAATGATTATGGCATATGTTAATCATACTATTGTTATCACAGTGTTATCAATGCAACTTCACAACTTAAGTCCCATGAAGATGGAGACCATGAAGATGGAGACGTACTGACTAAGTAGGGAAGTTTTGACAATAACTTATCAACATGGAAGATATTAATGACCTAAAAAAAAAAACTACCTACCTAGTGTTTACGTCGCCGGTCGGAGGGAGTGTATTCGTCGTTGAAGGGAGCGTCGCGTCAAAGGAGCCCCGGAGGTAGCGTTTGCGTTGTTGTAGCCAGAGGGAGAAGTTCGCATTTGCATCTTTGTGATTGCCTTTTCAATTTTCACATTTTCGTCTGCGTCTGCCTCTGGCTCTGCCATACCAACTTCCAAATTTTGGATTTAGTATTAGCTATTACACATTACCCTAATTAAGTTATATTATATTATTATATATTTAATCATATATATATAGTTATTTTTTTAAAAAAAATAAAACGGTTTGGTTCAGTTTGAAAATCAGTTCTTAACACCTTAAACTGAACCAAAACGAATTTTGTGCGGTTTGTTTGAAATAGAAACCGAATCGAACCGTATGCATTCGATTTCGGTTCGGTTAGTGATTCGTTTTGATTTTCAACTCATTTTCAACACTCCTACTCTCGACATAGTCATGCAGTTAGTGGAATCCTTGGGTGTTGAACAAAGAAATGAAGTGTGCCTTAGACTTAGAATATGTAGTTGTCAGTGTTCCACTTATTCTTGAGTCTTTAGTTAGATAACATGCTCCAGCGTAATTTAGATGGATGAGACAACTTTGTGGTTCAACTTGTAGGTGAGAGCAAAGTCCCACATAATAATAATAAGCTAGATAAAATGATAAATTATGGACTTATGAAAGAGGAGAACTATCTCGTATGAGGTATTTTGTGTTAAATCAAATTAAAACAACATTGCGTTAGACATCCTTAAAAAATATATCCAACACCAAATCACTAAGATATAACATTTATATTGTCGACCTCAAGGATAAGAAGTTCAATTTTTTTGGTTCTTCATACATGCATGTACATACGTATGGATACATATACACATTAGTAATGACATAAAAGTTTGAGTATTTGAAATTTCAAATAAAGAAAATAGAGTCGGTCACGATAAAAGAGAGAGTTGACATTGAATATATAATATTGTATATTAAAGTACCAAGGGACCAAATATAGATTTCCATTGATAAATCCTTTTCAATTCGTTCACAATCCATGATAATGAATGCGTGCTACGAGAAAGACTTGAGGAATTCATTAGTTTATCAAGACTAATTAATACTTTATGAGGAGTATGGAAAAAATAGAAAAAGTACCCAAACACAATGGTCCAAATTTATTGTTAATTTTCTTTTAAATTTTAATTTATAGGAAAAACTCCAAAAACAAGTTCTAAAATCTTATACTTAAATTAATAACTTAATTCAAAATTTAAAAAGAAAAATGTAATCTATATAAAAACTAAACTTAAAAATTAAGAAAAGTATGAAAATTTAAAATTTAGGAATGAAAGGAAAATCATGAGTAAATTGGAGAAATGACAAAAACCACGATTGACTTTTATATTTTAAAAGTAGCATATTTGTAAAAAAACTGACATTTTTGTTTTTCTTGCGTAATCTCAATCGGAATAGTCCTCGAGATGTAATTATTTTGTTCTTAAATTCAAAATAAAGAATATATTCAAAGTACCAAAATATCCTTGTTTTTTTATATTCATTTTTGCCAAACAAGCTTCTCATTCTGGTCGAGTTTGAATGTTTTGCTATCAAGATTAACTGATTTTTTCACAATAAATTGTACGAAGTGTATCCCAAGCTTAAATCTGTAGAGGTAATTAACTTTGAACCGTTTGATAGTTTAGGGTTTTGTCTTAAGTTTATGATTTAAGGTTATATGTGAAATATGAGGTAGATGGGTTATTTGTGAAATTTGAGGTTGTTGAAGTTATTTTTGTATCTGGTTTTAAATTAATGCAGATGGTTTTGTTTGACGAATTTCAACAATTTCATCAATCTGGGCTAATGTAGATGATGATTTTCAATCGAGATTGATAAAATTGTCCCGAGATTTGTTAGATTTGTTGTGTTTCATTTTCATCGTGTGAGGTTCTCAGTGTCGATTTCACTTGAGATACATCACACAGAATGCATGTAAAACCCTAATCTCATCTGAATCGAGATTGACGTGAGATTGCCTCGAGTTTTAAGACAGATTACTGATTTTATTTTGTTATGTGTGTTTTTTGTTTGATATATGCCTCTTGTCACCAAAATCTGCAATGCAGACTTCTTTCTTGAAAACTTAACCTGTTGTTTACATTTAGCAAAAACCATCTCAAACATTACATGCTCGACTGAGATTTAAAACTCTATACTAATGTTGGGGCAAATATAAAAAAAACTTGGCATAGATCCTTAAATTAAGAACCGAGTTTATATACAAAAATACCGAAAAAAACGATTGCTAGCCTAATCAATATGAAAATGGTCATAAAAACTTAATTTGCAACAACATTAAGCTATATTTACCTTATTTTTCTTAATGGCTTCGAAAGATATGAAATGTGGGAGGAAGGAAAGGAGAGAAAGCCCAAACAACTGTAAAAAGTTTCTTGAGAGTTGACAATGAAACTTCTTGAGTAGGTGATTTCATTTTTGATATAATAATAATATTTTCGGTTATGAGGGTATTTTCGTCACAACCAAAAAATTAATCCTGGAATGCATTTTACTATGTCTACAAAAACTCGGGACAAATCTCCGACACACAAAATTATATGAAATCTTGGAGAAGATTTCGACTGAGATTGCTCGAGAAAAACAAAAGCGTAAGTTTTTAAAAAGTGTGTTACTTTTAAAATGTAAAACCTAAATGGTAATTTTTGTCATTTTTCCACACACATGCTTTATAAAATAATAAAATATATATTTTTTCAAAAATAGAAAAAAAAACTATTTATACTCTAAAGAAAAAAACGACTAAAAGACAAAATTTATTATACTTTTCTATGAAGTGTAAATATTTTTTCAATTTTTTTTTATTTTTGATAATTTTCCTAAAAAGAAACACGACATGCTTTTTGATTTTTTTATTTGATACAATTATGTTTGTGGACATTTTCAAATATAGCAAAATGAACCAAAATATTGACAACATATAGTAAAATTTCATGTTCTATCAATGATATACATTGATAGACACCAATAGACTTCTATTAGTGTATATTGCAGACATTGGTAGACACTGATGAAAGTTTATCAATATCTATTACTAATAAAATTTGACATTTTGCTATATTTTGTAAATATTTTCAACAGTTTTGACATTTACAATAATTTTTTTTATGTTTTTTTTTATAATTTAAAATCCAACAATGAAACATATAAATGAGTATTTGAATCATAAAATTTGAAACCAAATTTTAGAAATCGTTTTCAAGATTACAAGTGGTTTGCATATTTTCTAAACTCAAATTTGAAAACATAAAATAAAATTTCAATATCAGGTCATAGATTATGTTTACTATTATGTCAGCATTTGTTAAGTATTTAACTTTTTGGAAATTAAGCTTATAATCATACTTTTAAAAACTTATATATTTAGTTAGAAAAGATTACAATCATCCTAAAAAAAGAAGTTAAGTAAACAAACACAATTTTCAAAAACATTAAAAAAAAATGATTATAAATGGAGATGTTGGTTAGTTTTGAATTTTAGTTTTAAATTAACTGAAGTTATGAACACGGCGTCCACTCATAAGTTTCTATTTGACAAATAAATTCATATGTTTTCTTTAAACATATACAAAAACCATAATTAAAACATTAGGATGAACCATATATAATATTTCATGATTAGGTAGAGAATTTAAAATGAAATCATTGACAAACAATACCTAACAATTTAAGACATTTTCACATTCTCTTGACATTGAGTTCACACTTTCATGTTTTGTTCTACTAATTAAGAAAATGATTGGCTAATCTTTCGCTACTATAGCATTTTCCTACCACTGTATTATGAATGTGATATAAACTAAATTGTAGTAGTATAGTAATGAGTAACTTTATTGAACAATCAAATCAACTTTATAATAAAGTGAACATAAAGGTGTCATATTGAAAAGTCAAAAATGATGTTTCATTAGAAATTTGATCCTATTTTAGCTAATAGGAGTCAACGAGAAGAACATCAATGTATGGATAATGGTTACATTGCCATACCGCATTTCTTTCCCCTACAAATTTATTTGATTTAAGTCCTAACATTTGATAAACTTTTTATATTTTTCAATTTGCTTTAAAAAAATTTATTTCTATATTTTTTGTTTTATAAGATTAAATGAAACAATCAACCAACCAAACTTCTTATAAGTTTATAATTAAATACAAAATTGAAAGTTGAGAGATATAATAAATATTTTTTTTTTCAAAAAATAAAAAACTTAAGCGATACAAACGTGTATGAAACAATCATACACAAATTTGAAATCTCACCGATTAAGCTTAGTTTAATTTAATCAATTAAAATATGTATGTAATAGGATGTGGTCTTTTTAAAATTATAACAAAGCGGAAAAATAGCAAAATATTTATATAATATGAAACAATTTTAAAAACGAAAAAAGTTCATAGGCTCGCAATGGAAAATATCAAAAATGCTTCTTGATTAATTGACATCTAGCATGCGTAATATATTTGAGAAACGATCGCTTAGATTTGATCTTTTTAAGATTCTTTGTACACGTTCGTTTAGATTTGGCTATCCAATATCTTAACGATTTTTTTTATTTGAAACAATTATCAAATAACAGTTTGAAAAAAAAATAAAAATAAATATTTTATATTTGGTACACGATTTTGAACCAAATAACAGTTTAAAAAAAAAAGAAAGAAAAACTACATAAGAAGAAGAGAAAAAGACGATGAAAAGAAAAAAAAACCGCAGAAGAAGAAGAGAGAAAGACGTTGGAAAGGAAAAAAAAAATTGCAGAAGAGGAAGAGAAGAAAGGCGATGAAAAAAAAGAGAAAACCTTGAAATTTAAAATAGAAATGGCTAGTTCCATGGACTTTTTCATTTTAATACATTGAGTAAATCTTTTGTGGATTAATTATATTTATTAGGATACTATAAATTTTAATTATATTCAATAGATATGTTAATGTTTCTTTTTTTCAGATGTGAAATAGGTTGCTATAAACAGAAAATTATAATGTATTAGGATTAATTAACTCCCCAAAAGGTAGGATTTGGATATTTTGCACCTGTAGTTTCCTTACCCTATTACTAGGCCGTGTCACCTACTGGATTTGAATGGCTTGAAACCAGTCAAAAAAAATAGACCCAAACCACTTTTTGAACATGTTATATCTTTTTCTTATTTTAATTTCTTAAGAGGTTATTCAAAATTTAATTGATTCAATCAAGCCAAGTATTGCTGGAACAACTACTTATAAACAGATATTCATGTGAAAAAATGTTGGATCTTTGAAACAACAATATTGAAACAGAGACTAAACAGAAAACATAAACAACAAACAGAATCTGCAAAACACAAGATGTTAATGACTGAGCCATGGATAACACTCGTTTTAAGATGTTTCGAGACTCTGTCAGGAGTTCAAGCAGTTCGCAGATGAATGCCTCTTCGTTTCGAGGATAAAACATCCCAAAAACCTTTATCTCAATCGAAATTGCATCGAAATTGAATGGAACGCTAACATCTTCAACCTGTGCTAAAAAAAAAAAAAACAGAGAGAGCAAGTTAAAATCTCTTAGATATTCTTTAACAGTGGAGAAGAGCCTTTTTATATGTTGGTTCACATGGACAAAAAATGGCTCAATGGTTAGAAAACGGTTCAATGGTAAAAAACATAATATATAATTAAAGAAAAATAGATTTAAGAAAATAAAACATATATATATTTTAAAGAAATCGCTGTTAGACTTCGAAAGGAAGATAAAAATTGTTTCTCTATAAATAAATAAAAAATAATGTTATTACTTTATTCCTCGCCTCACCACGCCCGACCAGTGGTGCGTTGAGATATCATTAAGTCTACGCTTGTCTATCTTCTCACCGCTTCTAAAACAAGGGTACACTTGGGGATTGAAACCCATAACTTAAAGCAAAGGTATATAAAGAGGCTTCCACATGTTAATCTAAGCTATGTGGGGCTATCTATGGTAATAAAATAATAATAATATTTTTTTTTCGAATAAAAGTTTTCTATCACCAAATATGCTTTTTTATATAGTTTGAGAATATATTTTATTTTAGTGAAAAGTAATTAACTAAACTATTAGATATAGTAATAACTCTAAATTGTCACTCTTTTTTTTTATTTTATTGATATGCTCTTTAATTCTTACTAGTATAAGAAAATACAGTGAGGATATAAAATGTTGTGAGTGGATTTTGAAATCAAGGTCAAAAGAGTCGAAGAAGAGTAGAAGAAGACTGAAGGAATGTGCCTAGGACAAATTGGGTTTGGTCGACCTTGACCTAGTATAGCTTAAACGTTAAGGGATGAAGAAGCCTAGTATGGCTAGCAAGAATGTTGTTAGTTGACCTGGGGTCAAAGAAGATCTATGCATCATTTGTCCAATATAGGATACGAGAAGTGAAAGCACCCTTTCATTTTTTACGCTGCGAGAAGCCAAACAACAAAATGAGTAGAGGTAGGATGGGACAAAACACATATAAACTACGCAAGGCGACGAGTAAAGGCGATGGACGCCAAATGATGTGAAAAGCCTTGGAGGCCGTAAAGGATTGAGACACATAGAAGACGACAAATGGTTCTAACCACATAACTACAAGTATGATCATGAGTCCAAGTGAGTAGCTAAGAATGTCGTTGTATGACACTCTGTCACCACTTAAACTGAGATAGCTTTAAATATTCTAAGTGCATGAATAAGACAAGGACACAAACTAGAGGTAGCTAGAAATCTTGAAAAAGCTCAACGACATTCAATGGCAAGCGTCAGCCATGCTGATTTTTCTTCACCTACTAGTATATGTGTGTTTGTGTGTGTGTGTTCAAGGTTGAACACTCAATCAGAAATTTTAGAGAAAAGTTCATCAAAAAAGGCAAGAGAATAAGAGAAAGAAGAAGTTTAGAATTTGAAAATACGTAATCCTCAAAACACATTCTAATAATTGATTAAGTCTTAGTGAGAATACTTTGAATCCATGTTACTCAAGTAAGAGATTTCAACATTTCTGAAAGAGGAAGAAATCGAGGATAAATGAGACAGAGAGACCTTGGTGAATCCTAAATGGTAAGCAAAATGCATCCCTTGAACCTTGTGGTAAAGTAGAGATCAGGTTTGAGACACATGTGTTGTTATGACAAGAAGCTGTATTTTAGACGCATAGATGTTATAGCTCACATTAAGCTTAAGGGTCGAAGATTTGGTTAGCTGAAAGAACGTATAAGTTTCCTTCTAACTCCTTTATGTATTAGCTCAAGATGGGAGCTAAGGGAAATGTTTGGTTTATGAGAGACAACAATTAGTTTTGAGACTTAGAAACTATTCTTACTTCTTTGAATAGGAGAGACGACTATTGTGGAAGCAAACTCTCTTGTTGAATGACCACGTAATATGAGAGTGACTCTTTCTTGAAATAACACTTGTGTTCATGACTTTCTTTTAAGAATTGTTGGCTTGATAACGGTGAACACATGTCTAATAAATGCTTATGAAAATTGGGAGAAAAAATATTTAAGTATGATATGATTTCCAAAACTCATAATTTAATTTGGATAAGTTATAAATGCTTTATTATGAAATAATGTTTATGGCGCATGATTTGAACGCCTGTTGTAAATGTTAGAACAACCCATATGAGGTGGGGTTGGATAAATGTTGAACCATGTTTTGAGAAAAAGCTTTTCCGCATTCTAACTTGAATAAGAGGCTAACATGCATGTTTGAACGCCTTATTTGTAAAACATATACTAATTTCAATTGAATATGTCACGCCCTTTATGGAATTGGTTAAGAAATAAACTTCAGAAGCCTTGAATTTTGATTTGTTGTTGTGAGCGTCTTAATAAAATGTTTGAGGCCAAATCCTTAAAAATGAATGAATACATATTTTTAAGTCATAATGCATTACATGTCAACGTGTAGTATTAAAAAGTATTGAGATTGCTAAGTTATGAATGAATTGTAATGATGCATTGAGAAGAAATGTGATGAATGAATTGTAAGTCACTGGTTTAGATGACAAAGAAAGACCTTGGCCTTGTGCACGTTGGTAATTATAAAAGCTAAGAGTGTTGAGTTGGTTCATCTTAGCATATATACAAGAGGCGTTGAGTTGGTCTGCTTGTATCTTGATAACGAGTAGGCATTGAGTTGACCAACCTATCTTCATGATGTGGTGTATTGAGTTGGTTTACACCAAAGGACTAATGGGTGTATTGAGTTGGTCTACACAAGTGAGTTGTGACAATTGAGTAAGTATTGAAATGAATGGAAGTAAATCCACTTGTAAAACCATAAATCGATTTCAATGTTAAATGCATGGCATGATTGTCTATTGAATTTATGAACATGTATGTTTGACCCGCTCTTGACATAATGACTTATTTACATGTTGGAATTATGTAAGAACGCGATATTACATGAATGCATGTTTTATGATAACTTATGATTGTGATTTGGAGAAATCCTGTCTTGTATAACTTATGGATGCATGATTGAGCTTTTCTTAACACCAAAATGCATCCAAGAATAATGAATGTTTGATTTGAATGCTTGAAGAGTGGTTTTATAAAATTGTCACTCATTGAACCTTTAGCTCATACAATTTTTGTTTGTTGTTTTTTCCCTCCCAAATACCAGAGTTTCAAGTGTCTATTAAACAAAAAAGTCCTGACACTTATTCTGAATCCTAGGTATTGTCGCCTAAGAGAGTAAAGTCAAGTATCAGAGCGAAAAGGCTTTTCCATGAGATGGAAAATGAAAACTATTAGTCAGGTTTGTGAATAAGTGATTGTATGATAATGAGCAAAGAATGTTTGTCTTTCTACTAAAGAGGATGTATTGAACTCATAAGTGTCCAATTCATCACAACATTGTTATGAATTTTGTTGTGTTATGCATTGAAACTTATAAATTTGAATTTTTGTGAACAAATTCGCTTGAAAAGACGTTTTGAGATTGTTTACTTTCACATGAGTTGAATTTTAATGTTTTAAATTAAGACTTGATATGGGTAGCTTGAACATGTGTTTTGGAAGTTAAATTAACAAAGGTAGCAGAACATGAGTTTATGAGAGCTAATGAGTTCATGAGCACTT
>JBBPDI010000022.1:6155237-6172004 GCA_037974545.1 Cucumis variabilis
AATGATGAAACTCGAACGAGTGAAGCGCCAGTTGCCATTTTTTGCAAGAACTTTCAACTAACGAACGACGGTAGCATAAGATGGAAGATAACGTTTTTGAGAAATACGGGTGTAAATGAGCGGGATCCGGTCGGATTTTTCATTATAACCGACCGGTTTAATTTGATTACGTACGGATAAAGCGGGCCGAATCGGGTCGATCTCCTTCTTCTTCTTCTATGGTGCTGGTTTGAGAGGATGGGGTTCTTCATAGAGAGAGAACGATGGGGAATGATGTTACTGGCAGGCTGGTGAAAAAGAAAACTTGAATAGAAACCCTGTGGTGGAGTTAACATGGAATTGAACCCAACTGAATTGCGGTTTAAGTTTTAATAAAAACTGTACCAACTTCAATCAAACCAATTTGATTTGGTTTGATTCATAGTTTGTTTGGTTTAATCAATAGGTTTTACACCCCAAAGAAAGCTGAGGTGTTTTGAATAAAACAAGTGTTCTAGTTAAGTGGCACGAGGAAGGTGTAGTTAGACGTTTTGGCTAGACTCACAAGAATAAGCTGAGTTTTAAGCTAGGCGAGAAAGGGTCAGACAAAGAAGAAAGCTAGGAAAATTTACGAGGACTTACTAATCAGGATTTGTCAGTAGATTACTTGTAAGGTTAAAGTAAACACGTGTAGGTCATAAGGAGCTGTCAAGCTAAGGTGAGTTTAAGGATGACTAATCTAGTTTAAGTTTAGTATAAATAGGCTTCGTAAATTTAAGAAAAAGTTACAAAAAAACTCTAAGCTAGCAAAACTCTGTCAAAAAAGGACCAAGCGAGAAGAGGAAAGAGGGAAGGACAGGCAATAAGAAGGGAGTGGAAGGGAAGGACAATAAGAGGAAAGAAAATAGAGAAGTTTTTCTTTCAAGTCTGTCATGTTATGTTTATTGAGGATTTATTAGTGAAAATAGAATACTATAATCTTAAAGCCAATAAACTAAGGTCCCAAGACTATTTTAGTGTAGACTTGAACTTTATGTACAGACATGAATGTTGATCAAGTTCGAGTATATAGCCCAAACAGCCTATAGTATATGAATAAAGGTTGGACGGCTTATTTTGGGAACACTTTGGATGCGGCCCGCTTTGTAGTTAGTACAAACGATGTGATCCTGAATTGTTTATGTAGAGACATGGAAGTGGGGGCATCATATGTAAAGAGTTTACATAAGACTGAAACCATAAAAATAGTCACTTTTGAGTTATAACACCGTTGACTATATAAAACTAACTATTTCAATTACGATGACCCATGTAACTTAATCTTAATCTTGGGCTAACTATGAACTTTTGTTCACACGAAATCATCATTAGATTAGCATAGGTGAAGGCAGCTTAACAACGTTGCCCCAATAAGCCTCCAATTTCAGGGGTAAGATCGGGTGGATAGCTAGAAACATAGGATGCAAGAAGTAATTCACTTATACCCGCTTTAGGGTTAGTAGCTAGATATGTTGTTCCCTTAAGGATTAAATCTAGGTCTTGAACAGGGGGCCACACCCTCTCATTGGCCCAAGAGGGATTTAGTTTATAGGTTGTACCTAAAACCAATTGTTCAATAATGGATCAATGGGACCTAAGAAACAAGATGTAGTCGTGGGGGTAAAATGGTACTTTGAGCCAACCAAGGTACAAACAACCTGTGAAGAACTTACTAATCATGGTTATATCACATGGACACAAATATATTTATAGTGAGGGGAATGCAACTACGGGACTTTAGTGGAATGACTCATTTAGTTAATGAATGTTGATTAGTTTGGTTTAAAGAGTTTAGTCAGTTAATCGTGGATTGTTGGAGCCCATGATCTATAGGTCCATTAGGTTCCCTCCGCTAGCTCATAAGGAATTAACTTAGAACGTTTTGTTAGAATAATTTGAATTGTTCGAATTAGGTAAAGAGAGAGAAACTAATGAATTATTTGATTTAGCCATCGGATATAAGTTGAAGGTAGAGCTTTATGTTTAATATGATTTAAAATATTAAAAATATGAATCCGAAGCTGATCATAATTGTTGAAAATGGTCAAAATTGTGAAAAGTCAAAGTGTTGACTTTTGATTTTGAAAAGTCAAACTTTTATTGGCTTTATAATCAAGTATGATTTGAATTTCGAAAAAATAAATGCAGATTCATGCTCAGGAGTTCGAAATTAGTGAAGATGGACTGTAAGATTTGAATTTCGAAAAAATAAATGCAGATTCATGCTCAGGAGTTCGAAATTAGTGAAGATAGACTGTAAAAATCAAAAGTCAAAGTTTGACTTTGATTTAAATGTCAAATTATCATATTGCCCTTAGACTAAAATTGTTGAGATTTGGCAAGTCCATTGCATGTGATTTGCAAGTAGTTTCATGCATGTAAGACACCTATCCCACTAATAGTTAGTGGAATGCCAAGTGTTGCATGTGATTTGCAAGTGACTTCATGCATGTGAGACACCTACCCTACTAATAGTTAGTGGAATGCCAAAGTGTTGAGATTCGGAAGCTCATTACATGCAATTTTGCATGTAGTTTGCTTATAAAAGAGTTTATTGAAAATGTGTAAAAACTCTTAGACTTTTGAAAAAATTTGTTATTTGGAATTACAAAATAAACCCAAGAATCTCAAAGCTAAGTTCTTCCTCCTAATTTCATCACTTTCTCTATTTCTCCACCTTACGGGTTTTACAACAAGGTTCTAAGTCTGGAGAATAGAGGATCAACACTAGCAATAGTCCCAACTTTAAGTTAGTGAGGAGATTATGATGATAGAAAAGCTTCAAAGGTAAGTTTTTCTATTAATCATTTATTCTATTAATCAAGGGTATAGTTATGCATGTTAATTACTAAAATGTTTAGTTGCAATTAGAGTAAATTTTGATCCTTATTTTGTTGTACATGTCTATCATTTTCCATTCAAATAAACTTTTATTTTGATACATTACAATGAATTTAATTAGAATTTAAAGTAAATTTTTAGTTAGTTGTTGTACTTTTGGATTTATTTCGAATTCATCACAAATGTGAACTAAATGAATTGGATAATGTTATTGCATTAGAACATTTATAAAAAAAAAAAGAGTCATTTAAATTTTAAATGAGTTGATCTTTTTACCTTTTAAATTGTAAATGGTAACAAATTTAAAGGGATGTTTAGCTCACCAACATAAGATGAGTTAAGTTAGTATATAATATACCAACTTATTGTTTGGCCTACTAACATTTAATGTTGGTGGAGTTAAGTTGGTATATAATATACCAAAACTTACTCTATTTCTCCTTTGTTCCAATTTTCAATGAGTCTACCTTTCTACCACTATTGACAATAACTTCCATTGACACACTTCGAGAATCAACTTCCACGACCACTTCATATGGCTACCTTAGACGACAAACTCGAGCGACCACCTCCAACGACCATTTTAGCATGACCAACTCCAATAACCAATTCTCCACTATGATAACCACCTCCAATGAAAATCACCTTCGATGATCAATTTCAATGACCACCTTCGGGGCGATCAACTCTAGGCTTTAATAACAAACTCCAAAGATCAATCCCAAGATCATTTTCGTGCGACCAACTTTTGGCGCCAACAACCTTCAACTACAAACTCTAATGAAAACTTGTAACACCCCAAAACTATTAAGGTAATTATTTTTTTTTATGTTGAATTTTGGGTGTTATTTGAGAATTTGTTTGTTTTGTGGATTTTAGATGAATTAAGTATTGAAGGAAGAATGGTTAATTATTTGAGAGTGGAGAGTTTTGGTTATTAGTTGGTATTTGTATAATTGAATTGTGGAAGAAATAAATAATTATATTTAAGAGTAATATAAATATTAAGTTCTTATATTTTGGTTATTGGTGAAATAAAAAGAGAAATGTTGTTTTGATGATGGGTAATTCAGGAGAGAGAGAGAGAGTTTTATTGGAAAGGTATAAAGAGAAAAGAAATTCATTAAAGGATATAGTAATAATATTTATTATTATTAATAATAATATTATCATTATTAAATAGGCCCTCTCTCGTTTTAGGTGCATCATCTTTTTCACCACATTCTTCCTCCCTCACAAACCCTAGCTGTCGCTAAGATTCACGCGTTGCCTTCGTCCAACATCCTCAGGTGAAGCCTTATCGTCGTTGTTTTCCGCCATTGGCTGTCCTTGCAAACATCTGGTCTCTGCCACCGTCGTTGTGAAGCAGTCGAAGCTAGTCTGCTCCATTCATTTAAAGTCGGAGCATCACGAGTCACGCATCCTAGTCGTCTGCGACCGCCAACTCGTTCATATCTGTAAGCTTTAGTCATCCGCGTCGTATTTCTTCAATCGAACCGCCCGTGCCATCTTTTCTACATGTGAGCTGCCCGTAGTGACTACTTCTTAGCCGAGCCGTGAGCCCCCTTTCTTGGTTCCTTAACCATTTTTGCTTTGGAGCCATTGGTGGGAGGATTTTTGGTAAGTACTTGATTGGGTTAGGTATACCCATCAAGTTGTAAATTCTTGGTTTGAAGTAATTATAAATTATGGATTTGAGTTGGTCTATTTTGCTTGAAGGTCTAGCTGATTTTATTGGAGGACTTCACCCATCAAATTTTCTCATTCAAGTTGTTTAGTTACAACCTTGGTCTTTGGGTAAGTTGAAGACTTAAGTTAAAATTTGGATAATGGGTGACAAATTTATTAATCTAAGTTTCATTATGATTAGGATTCATCGATTTGGAGAACTTTGGTTGTTTCCGTTAAGATTAATTATTTCTTTGCAAATCTTAAGGTAAGAGATCTTGCTATTAGACCCTCCCATCATGATTTCCCCTTGGTATGCAATAGTACAGCTATAATGTATGTGATATAACTAATATGACTGTTAAGAATGTTAGATAATGATAGTTACATAGGAAATTTGTTGTGATATGAATGAGATGTGCCATGATTGGGGCATGCTATGTTTGATTATGTTTATATAGGCCATGATATTTATGATATGATATGTTTATATAGGCTATGATGTTATGTTAGTTTACTGTTAGAGTCGTACCTTATTGGTGTCTCTGAGATCACCACCCATTTTATGTGTGATTCGATAGGATCACTTACAGTCCGCCTTTCCTATAGGGTGTTTCCTTTGGGATCACCGAGAGTCCAAATGTGTCCCTAGGGGATCTCTAGATAGCGTGCCTTCGAGAGCACAATAGATAGATGGTACCTTCTTACAGAACTCTAATAGAAATCTAACAGACACCTAGCGAGACTAATAGCGGATCCCTTATTGAGTAAAATTTCTACTCATTCTTTTACATGTTTAATTTTACAGGTAATGGTAGAGGTAAGGGCAAACTGGCTGACCGTGATTTAACATAGGAGATAGTTAAGTTTTCTTCTACATCTTATTATGTTTGTAGTATTTAATTTTCAAAAATCTATTTCGGAACTCATGATTATATTTTTGGTATATTATTTTTATGGGGCCCAAACTAGTATTTTAATTCTTTATTTAGTTATTTTATTCTCTTTATATATACGTTATTATTTATTTTAACTAAATGTTTAAAACATTTCCTTAAATTTTAGTATTTTTCTTAAAAGTAAAAGTCTATATTTATTTAAATGGTGATGGTTTCAACTTAGTAGAAAGTTGGGTTGTTACAAAACCACCTTTGATAATCAACTTCCATAACCACCTTCAACTTCAAGCTCCAACAAATCACATCCGATGATAAACTCTGACGAAAATGATTTTTCATGATTAACTCTCTAGTGATAACTACCTCTAAAGATCAATTGACATTCACCTTAGGAAACCAACATCGACAAAGAACACCTCTAGTGATCAACTTTAACGATGATCAAATTTTGTAGTCAACTTTGACGATCACCTTCAACTAACTCCAACCAGGAACTATGTTCCTGGTCTCTAATGACTAACTCTATCAACCAACTTGACCAATTATATACTATAATAAGAAAACAAATTGGCTAACAAAAATGTGTTTAGATACAAATGTGAAATTATTACTTTACATAGTTTAACAGCTTTCATTTACAGTAATTTGATATTGAGAGACTATTTAAGGATGATTCGGTCATCCTTATAATCCTACTTGTCACAAATATCCAAGAAGAACGATTGCTTCTAAACAAACGCCACCACAATCAATAAAAATTGGAGATATATTATTCGATGATTCTCCAAATTTGAAGGATTTAAATGTGGAATTCTAGAAGTGTGGTTACATTTCATTGAGACTGTTAAGATGATAAGGAGAAGAAAAATAAGAATATAATTACAATAAAATCCGTGGAAAAAAAATTAAGAATCAAAAGTTTTGATTTCTCTTTTATCTAACTACATTTGTGCAAAAATGTATTGTTGTTTATTACCAAAAAGAAAAAAGAAACTAAAACGTAAAAGAAACAATGTAATCCATATTTTATATTCAAACAAAGTTAGGTAAAATTATTGAATAAAAAAAACTTTAAACAAAAAATAGTCACCGTAAAAACATATAAAACATATATTTGTAATTAAAAAAAAATACACAAGATACTTTCACATATAAACTCAACTCTGCACCCTAAATATACATAGATATGAACTTAGACGAAACAATTCTACACTCCAAACATTGACACATAAACTCAAACAAAACAAATATATGCAACCCCAACATAGACATATGAACTCTAGAGACATATAAACTCTAGACATCATATCTCAACTCCTACCCAAACAACCCCAAATGGTAATATATGTGTGGTAGTTAATCTAAGTATTTATTTTTTCATTAATACAAAAATTAATATGATAGGTAGAAAAAAAGTAGCAATAGCATTTAATAGATATTAAATGTTTTTACAGGAGTACACAATGTTATTGATTGACAATGTTAAAATCTCTTATCACCACATGACAAACCAATTTTAGGGAAATCCCTCCCTAACTCAAGAGAGTCTTTTTCACACACAAATACATTACTATATAGTCTATATAGTCAAAACTAAATATTTTATACAATTTTGTAATTAAATTTTACTTTTGTTTTTTAAAATAAAGAACTTTGATGATAGGTGATCGAGAACATTCAACCTATAAAGAGAAATGTCATGTCAATTTAAGTTATTGAATTGGACCATTAAAAATTGTTTTTAAAAAATATTAATTACTTGCTATTTACCCGTATCTTAACTAGTTGAGATGAACTCACTTGGATTAGCGATTTCTTTTTCTCGAAAAAACAGTCAAATTTACACTCTTGTAAGCATCTTATCATGAAAGCTTATATAATAATAATCAATGTGAACTTAGTTGAAATCTCCAAGTTGAAAAAGACAAGTTTAGTTCAGCCAATTTAATTTTTAATCAAAATTTGTAAAATAATTATAATAATAAATTTTATTGCTAATAAATAATATAATAAACTACCGTTAAGTACATATAAAAGTAGACGTTTAAAAGTAATATACTGAATGAAATTTAAAATTATGAAATCAAAGTGGTATTTTAACCTAATTTGTTTGCTTGAGGGGAAGATTATTGAATTTAATAGATATTGGTTGAAGTTTGGTTGTATTATGGCTATATAGCCTTTTAATTTTCTTAAAAAAAGCATTTATTATCAATAGACTTAAAATTTGTTGAAATAAATTTAGCATTAAATCAATAATTCGAAATTCTTTTATTAAAATTAATTTAAAAAAAGTTATATAAACATTGACCTTTTATTTTACAAACAATAAATTAAACGTAAAAACTAGTATAAACTTGTAAATGTATATTGTATGAAAAATTAAATAATTTTGGTTTTTATTTTTGGAACTTTTAAAAAGTATATCAAAGTGGCAAAATATTTACGCCGTATAAAACAATTTCAAAAACGAAAAAAAGTTCACAGGTCTACAAAGGAAAATTCCAAAAATGCGTCGATTAATTGACATTAGATGCTTGTAAAATATTTGGAAAACAATCATTTAGTAATTGGAAAATGATCGTTTAGATTTGGTTATTCTTTCCTAGACGATCATTTAGATTTGATCGTCTAAACGATCAAATCTATATCTAAACGATTTTTTAGTATACGATCAAATCTAAATTTACATCGATCATTTAAATTTAGGTTGTAAAATTTCAATGATTTTTTTCAAGAGTTTTTTGGAAAGATAATTTATATATGGTACAAGATCATTTAGATTTGATCGTTTAAATTTGGAAAACGATCGTTTATATTTGGTATACGATCATTTAGATTTGATTGTTTAAATTTGGACAGTTAAATCTAAACGATTTTTAAAATATTATTTGGTACATGACCGTTTAAATTTGACTATTTTTTGTACACGATAGTTTAGATTTGGTATACGATCGTTTAGATTTGATCGTTTAAATTTGGACGGTCAAATCTATACGATTTTTTTTAAGATTCTTTGGTATACAATTGTTTATATTTGAGTTTTTTTTTGTATAGATTTGACTATCCAATATTCCAACGATTTTTTTCACGATCTTTTATATTTTTCACACGATCTAAACAACTAAACAATAGTTTGAAAAAAAAAACTTTTATATTTTGGCCTTAGAAGAAAGAAAGCATAAAAAAAGAATATGATCTTCCTACTATGAAAGCCTCCGGAGTCCGCAGGATTCAACTATCAAGGGTCCTGGGGTCCTGCTGAGTTAGACTATCAAGGGTCCAAGTTCCGCAGGTCCGACAGACAGGTTGAGCTCCCTTTCTAGCTTCATGGAATTCATTCTCTTCACTTGAAGGTGCCATAAGACAGGAATATTGTTGAGAGTGGTGTTAGGAGCAAAGAATATTGCCTGAGGTCAGAAGGAAGGCTAGCTATATGCTTAAGACATGCAAGCAAGTCGAAAGCCTCCGGACGGTAATAGGTTTCATAGTCCAGAGGACGTCCTTCGGAGTATACAGCGTAGGAGGAGCGGGTCCACTAAAAAGGAGCCCTTGTGAAATTAGTGGAATAAGGCTCGTCCGGCCCTTCTCGCTGCTGGCATAACTTTTTTTGGGATAATTGTGCTTATTTCGATGACCCAAGCTTACGATTGTACTTCCACCTCTCGCTGACTTGCTTGCACTGATAGACCCCTATTGTATTGGAATTAGGTGCCCATCTGTTTACTGAACCAAATAACCGTTTGAAATTTTAAGAAAAATTGCAGAAGAAGAAGAGAAAAAGACGATAGAAAGAAGGAAAAAAATCGCAGAAAGGAAAAGGAGAAGAAAGACGATGAAAAGGAAGGACAAACCTAAAATATTTTTAAAAAATGATCAGCTTAATGGACTTTTTCATTTTGTTACACGTGCTATAAATATTTTGTTGGTTTGTTATATTTATAAAAGTTAACTTTTATTTTTAGTTTGTGAGTTTTGAAAATTACACTTATTTTCGCTATTTCTTTCCATCTTTAATATAAGTACGAGAGATCATAATTCTTCCTCATTTTTTAAAAAGAAAAATAAAACTTTTTTGACAACTTTTTTTTTTTTTAATTTTGACTTGATCTTAATTTAAACAATGGATAATTAGAAGTTGCCACACCTCGTCCCGTAGGCGTCCTTGCTTGTTATACATGACGTGACATGACTTGAGTATCTCTAACTCGTTAAATGCCAAATACACCCAATCTTGAGGTCCTTAGCTTTACTTAATCGTCTAGTTTTTACTTAGTCTTAATTCTTACAAAGTAAATTCTCTATGTGATGATCACTTAACACATAAAATAATGAACAATTTCTAATTTATTAAACTTTAAACAAGGTATTCCACAAGTCTTTACAACAATAACCAAAAGTACAAAAGAAAAACACTTAGACTATAAAAGCAAAGCGCCTAACATCTTCTATTGCCTTGCAAACACTTCAACTTTCCTTACTTGGCCATAACGCCTGATTCCTAGAAGATGAAATTTAAAACATAAGTCACAGGCTTAGTGAGGTTTTATGAAAATCTTTATGTAAAATACCTTTTGTAAACATCATTTCGTCAAATATCAAATCATTTTGGATAAACACACATCTTTTCACAATAACATATCATTTTGCTTGTTTCACATAAACACACAATTAGTCAATAATCATTTCTTTCACCAAGGATCCCAAATCATTCTCTACCCTAGATTTCATTACTTTGCCTTTAGACTACTGTGTCAACAACATCCGAGAATATACAGATTCGTCCTTGTTGCTTAAGTCGAAGCACAATACACATCTTTTATACGTTCTCCCACTTCATCACACCTTGCACATCTTTTATACATGGCTGCCTTTACACCTTATGTGGACATAATAGTCAGGTCATTGTTAGGAAGTAGACCAATGTTTTGAACAACATTTCATAAACAATGATACACATAAAATCATGCTTTGAAATATAATAAAACAATATGTTTTAAACATAGCATGAACTTTACTTAGAAATCTCTTTAGAAACATACATATTGAAATCATCATTTCAAACCATTAAATAATTTATAAGGGAGCTGGAAATAATTTAAATACTTTAAAAAAAAATTTAAAACACTCACACTAGTACTTGATTACTTAAACTCCCTTTGCTTCTGCTCTTCTTCTTCTCGTGCAAACACTCTGACAACACCTCAACACTTAACTTTCTCTTCAATTCCTCATAATGGCAATACTTCATACTTTGGCTGAGGACCTCTATTTATACTAATCCTCATACAAGCTTAGTCACCCTTAAGCTCTATTCATCTCGCCAACTCCTACTTTTAGTGATGCACGTGTAAGATTAAGGTTTAACTTAATTAATCATGCTTAATTCTTAACCTTACACGTGGCCCATTAAAACACTTAGGAAGTTTTTAAGAATTTTTCCTTTTTCTCGCCAAAGTCTTTCATCTCACGTAGTACCTTCACCGCATAGTCACACAAACTTCAAAAGTCTTGTCGCCTTACACTTCTCGTGAACTACTTAAATACTAACTCTTATTGCTTAACTCCAATCAAAATGCCTTCTCATACAAACTTAGTCAAAATATTACTTCTTAATTTAGGTGTGGATCTTACATAAATATAGATAACAAAGCAAAAAATTTAACAAAGCAAAAAATTTAAAAGGAGGAAGGAGTTGGTTACATGCTTTACCTTTCAAAAACAAACAGCAAAAAAATTAAATAAGCTCTCATGTATATCTCAATGCAAGATTCCATGGGAACACCTTTCCTACCAAAGCATGTCTCCCGTATAAAACTTATGAAAGGACATTAAAAGAATAAATTTTTACTATACTTGACTCCACCAATATACAAAACTAGATCATTCAATATATTTTGACACCATCTTTCCCTACAGCCTATATGAAAAAACAACAATCTACATATTCGACTTTATCAAATGTTTATTATTGATAAAATCTAAAAATTTATTATATATTTTATAAATATTATAAGTTATTTTGTTATATACAATAATTTTCTTAAATTATATAATATTACAGAACGAAAACCATACAATCTTTCAACATAAAACATATTGTTAAAAGTAAATTAATAATAACTTTGTTACCAAATAATATTTAGTTGGTAACCAGCTAAAACTAAGTTTACTAAGAATCCAAATTCTTCATTCTAGTACCAATATCAAACACAAATCTAAAATGCAACTTGAGAAAAAATATTTTTAAATTATTTATTTTTATTTAAACACTTTTGGTAAAAACATATTAAAATAAACTTGACAAAATATTTCTAATTCTTTGATTATTCACTTTGGTCATAAATATTTCATTCTCTCTCTTTTTTTTTTTAAAGTTATTTAATTCTACTCAATTTTTATCGAAGTACATTTAGAAAAAAAACAGTGAGGTTCTGAAAGAAAAAAAAAAATGTATGCGCAGCTAGTCATTTTAAAATACAAATTAATAAAAACTTAACAATAGGATAAATTAAATTACACTTTCAAAATTCAATTTACAAGAAGAAACATTTTAAAAAATATAAAGATGAATAAAACAAAATTCAAAGTTGTAGTCGAAAATAGGATTTAGAACAAAATTTTATTACACTTATAAAAAAATGTTTGTTATTAATCTATTCTCTTCTTTTAAAAAAAATTTATCATCACGATTTCGAAGTTATAAAAACAAGAAACAGAAAAAGAGAGTTTTACAACACGATCCTAAGTTATTATTGAAGGATGAAAATAGTATCAAATATTCTACCCTAAGTAATTCATCAATTACGTGTATAAATATCCATGAGGAAAGTGAGATTCTATCACAATCCCATTTTCAAAGTTGTTCCTTTGGATACTCTCCATTGATCGTTTCAACCTCCTCTCTACCTCCTCAGCCACAGGGAGTAGAAATTTTTCCATACGCAAAATTTGAATCTTCTTCTTGTGTTTGTATATCGTAATATAACTTAATTTCCCAATTCCCATTTTCAAGACGAATACAATTAACTGAGGTAGGGGAATTAAGATGAAGGTGGCGGTGATCGGAGCAGGGATCAAGGGTCTGGTTTGTAGTTATGTTCTAGCCAAAGCTGGCGTAGAGGTGGTGTTGTTTGAGAAGAAAGAGTACTTAGGCAGCCATCATTATAGAACAATAAATTTCGATGGCTTTGATTTGGACCTTCTTGGCATCTTGGTCTTCAATCCAGTATTATCTCTTCTCAATTCTTCAATTTAGGTTTAGTTTGAGATTGTGTTAGATTTTGTAAATAGTTTCTTTTTTTTGTTTTTTGTTTTGTTATATTTAAAAAATATCTCATTAAAATATTGATTTAGATCTTTTAATTTTATAGATATATAAAGCATATTCATAGATATATTTGTAAATCAACTCATTTGTAAGAATTTTTTTAAATGGTAAAATTATTCTTTTACCAATTTCAAACTTAGTCAATAATTTTGACATTAAAAATTTAGAATTTTCTGTATCTTTTAAATAGTTTTAATATTTTTTTATTTTTTAAAATGTTTCTATCTTCTTTAATATGTTATGTGTGTGTTTGATTATGAGCTTACGATTCTTTCATTTATGTGTGTTTGATTATGAGCTTACGATTCTTCCATTTATGTGTGTTTGATTATGAGATTATGAGCTTACGATTCTTCCATTTATGTGTGTTTGATTATGAGTTTACGATTCTTCCATTTAAATTACAATAATTGAATATATTTTGTTTTTTCATAGGTAACACATCCAAATACAATAGCATTGTTAGAGGATTTAGGAGTTGAAATGGAAGCATCAAATATGTCATTCTCAATAAGTATAGACAAAGGAAGAAGCTATGAATGGGGCACTCAAAATGGTGTTTCAAGTCTTTTTGCACAAAAGAAAAACATTCTTGACCCATCTTTTTGGCAAATGATTCGAGAAATAACCAAATTTAACCACGACGTTACCAAGTACGTATTGTTGAAAAAAATATACTCTTTCATCTCTAAGTTTTTTAGTAATATGTTTTTTGTTTTTTAAATTTTAAACCATTATATTTTTAATCTCGAGTTTTGAGTTTGAATTTTCATTTGACTAGTTGGTAGTTAGGTTTTAAGATTCACATTTTTATTATCTTCGATTTTTTAAATATATGTTTTCAAAAATGTCTATTAAATAATTTGTAAAAATTAAATTGAGGGAGTTTTTAAATTAGAAAAATGGATTAAACTATTTAATTACAAATTATTGCAAAATTTTTTACTTCTTTACAATTGAGATAAACTCTAATAGAAGTCTACCAGCATCTTTCGGTGGTAAAAACGAATACAAATCTCTTATTGATAAATAGAAGTTATCAACATCTATCAATGCATTTTTTTTTCATTTCTATAAATAATTCTATATTTTTTCTATTTGTGAAGATTTGTTTGAAAAAAAATAAATTATGAATTTGAGAGTAAATTTGTAAATTATATTAAAACATTTTAGAACCAAATTAGTGAGTACTAAATTCAAAGTCAAACCAACATGAACCGAGCTCAACTGACACTGTATATGTACTCGAGGACAAGAGATTCCGAATTCAAGTCCTTCATCCTCAAATTGTATTACAATACCTTAAAAAAAAATTCAAAACCAAAAAGCCAACTGTTTAATGCTTTTTATTCCAAAAAGAAAAAAGGAAAAAAAAGAAAAGAAAAGAAAAATTGACAAAAGTAAGGGCAACTAATTTTGCAATTTTTATGTGGGCATATACAGATATCTTAAAGCTATGGAAAACAATGAAGGATTGGATCAAAATGAAACATTGGGACAATTTCTCAAGTCAAGCCACTATTCCAATCTTTTTCAAACTGCTTATCTTGTGAGCTACATCTTTCCTTTTTCTTTTCTCATTCTTACTTTTATTCCTTTCAAGTTTGTGGATAACGATATCTCTTCTTCACTCATCATCTTAAGTTTAACGGCGATTTAACATAGTATTAAAACATATAAACCTCTGTTTCACAAATTATTTAAAAAACAACATTATTGAAAATATTTATAAATATGAATGATAAACATAACTTCTATCAATGTCAAGTGGATCATAAATAGATTATGAAAGTTTATATATTTATAAATATTTTGATTTATTTATCAATCAATTTATGGAAATATGTTTTATTGCGTTTTATTGATGATTTAGCAACTACTATACTTATAATGTTTATTATTATTCAGCTTCCGATGTGTGGTTCCATTTGGTCGAACCCTATAGAAAAAGTTATCAACTTTTCAGCTGTCTCAGTGTTTTCGTATCTTCAAGATCACTGTCTGCTTCAGGTGCTTCAAATTACATCACTTTTTTTTCCTTTTTAATTAATTCAATAATTAACTATTTCTTTAATAAATGGCTTATGTTTCTTTGTAGTTATTTGGTCGTCAACAATGGCTTACTGTCAAATCGAGTTCGAATTCTTATCTGAAGAAGGTGATCCTCCAAATTGCTATTAGAGTGTTCATACAATATTAAGTATTTTTTTTGTAATACTTTTCTTAGTTTGATTGGTCACATATAGAAGAAGGGATTTTTTTTAATGATTATTTGTGGTTTTCCCAATTAATTAACTATGCAATTGGTGCTTCTTTAATTAAACTTCAGCTACAAAAAGCACTTGAGAGTGCAGGATGTCAAATAAGAACCTGCTCCAAGGTTAATTCCATCTCAACTACCAGAGAAGGTGAGTAATTAAAGTTGCATTGATAATTAATAGATACATTCAGTTTTAATAATTAGAAAATATTTATAAATATAACACAATTTTTTTTTTAATTTGGATTATAGAAAGAAAAATGTAAATATAATCACATAAAATGTAAAATTTTGATCAGGATGCATTGTAAGCTATGGGGTCCATTTTGAAGAAATATTTGATCAATGTGTGATAGCAACTGATGCCTATGATGCATTAAGCATATTAGGAAATGAAGCAACACAAGAAGAAAAAAGAGTACTTGGGGCTTTCCATTACGTTTTTAGGTACTCTTTTTTTCTTAAAAAAATCTCATTCTGTCCAATTCTTAATGGTAAGATATTATTTATATTCTAATTTTTTTAATTAAATATATATCTACGTGTTGACTTCGTGGGTTCTAATACCATGTTATGTACGATTCTCATTCTCGAAACTAAATGACAATAAGAGAGAGATATATAACTTATGTACGATTCTCATTCACTTTGATCTCACCACCTTCAGCTAAAATATGATGTCATTTGGTAGATGATTTGTGATTTTTCGTACCTTCCACCATATATATGTAAAGTGTGAAACTGTTCCATCAAGAACAATTGGTATTTGAAGTGCTTTATACTTGATACATTTGTTTCAAGTATCTTCCATAAAGTTCCATGCACATTTGCAAGAATATCTTAGTAAAATTTAGCCTTATTACAGTTGCAACTCTCAAATCCATTTCCTCCCAATCTTAATCTTCATTTCTCATACTGAACTTTTTAAAACCTTCTAGAATTGTCACTAGACTCTTCTTATAACCACCATCATCTCTTAACTAATTAGAAGCACTACTAATTGGTCTTTCCTTTAAGCTACAACCTAAACTGTATTGACATATTATTGACTTACACTTGCCATAGGTCGAAGTTGATCCTTCCATCGAATTTCTCCAATTGTGGAAACTCACACAATATAACTTAACATTTTGCCAAAACTCAACCGCTCTATCAAGAGGTTGTTTCTTCTATTAGACAAATCCCTTCTTTTTGTCTTTTTTTTTATAAAGCATGTGTTTTGATACCTTATTAGTTAACTGGGTTGTTTCACCTTAAAATAAATTGGGGCTATGAGCTATATAGAACTTATGTTTATTAGCAGTAAGAGCAATTCTCTTTGTTCTACTTCCCACATTTTATTTTCACGTTGAAACGATACACAAAGTAATCGTAATTGTTGTTCAGATTCTGACATATTTGAAAGGTAATTTTGAAATTGTTACAATTACTTTTATCGAATTTGCAATTAATTCCCATGATTCAACATTTGACACTTACAAGTTTCATTTTCATATATTCAAATTTTAGTTATTTTTTATAGATACCAAAAACGGTAAATGAAATATGAATCATTTGGTCTTGACTTGTTATTTTCTTGCTCTTTCTTCCCTAGAAGTAAATTAGTAAAACTTTGGTTAACATATACTTCTTTTTTGCTACATATATATTGGCAGTGATGTGTTTCTTCATCGAGACAAAAATTTCATGCCCCAAAACCTAAATGCATGGAGTGCAAGGAACTTTCTTGGAAATAATACAAATAATGAAGT